>VDFB02060630.1:0-13579 GCA_007258455.2 Sequoia sempervirens
GGGGGCGGTTCATTAGAAGGGGAGGGTTCATTCGAAGGGGGGGTTCATTAGAAGGGGGGTGGTTCATTCGAACCCCCTTCATTAGAAGGGATAAACTATTTTAAATTTTTTGATGGGCATTTCTAATTTTTCTTCATTCGAAGAAATTGTAACCCACTATTGGGTTTACCCATAGTAAGATACCATTAAATGACCTTTGATATAGCACATCTACGAGGATGACATTTAAATGCAAGCTTTCATAAACAAGCATTGAGGTTTTTAGTTGTCAGTTCAGGAAAGGTACCACTTTTCAAATAGTTGAATATGGCATCCTACCATTCACTTGAGTTTGCTTTATCTATTTTGAAAACCTCTTCGGTCTTGTCATCAATCAAAGGTTTCATAATAGGGTGAGTTGTGAATGTGAAATATTTTGAAGGATCATATGGAGAAATAAGAGAGGCAACACTTGTCATTGCATCTAGAAGTCGATTATCTTTTCATGGGATGTTATCAATGGTAAATTTCTGAAACTTCTCTAAAAAATGCATGATAAGATGTTTGTACTTGGATAATTTGTCATGTTTTTCTTGATATGTTCCATCGATTTTTTTAATTACTAATTTTGAGTCACTAAAGATCTTAATATCTTTGATATCCATGAT
This sequence comes from Sequoia sempervirens, assembly GCA_007258455.2. NCBI lineage: Eukaryota > Viridiplantae > Streptophyta > Pinopsida > Cupressales > Cupressaceae > Sequoia > Sequoia sempervirens. Next base: position 648 of record VDFB02060630.1, read on the forward strand.
TAAAGTAGCATGCAACCCAACAATTAATGCCTCATATTCAATTGTGTTATTCATACATAGGAAATTGAGTTGATACAATAAGGGAATAGGTTTTCCTTCAAGAGTAATTAAGATTACTCCAACACCAGAGCTTGTTCTACTCTTGGATCCATCAAAGTATAATTCCCATGTAGAAATATTTATTGTCAGCACACTATCATTAGGGAAAGAGTCATTGCTAGGTAATGCTAAAGGAGGAGCATCAAGTAATTGGTAGGTCAAGGCTTGGCCTTTAATTTCTTTTGCAAAAAAAACTTAAGGTCAAACTCAATCAACATCATAACCCATTTAGCTAAACATCCTGATAAGTTAGTTTTGTTAAAAAGGTGTTTGATAGGATCAATTTTTTTCATGACATGTATTTTAGCATTTAGTAAATAATGTCACAATTTACTAGTAGCGAATACAAGGGATAAACATTGTTTTACAATTGGTGTGTATCATGATTCATAATCGATTAGAGTTTGACTAAAGTAATAAATAAGGTGTTATTTTCCATTGTCATCTTCCTGAGCCAATAATGCTACAAGAACATGGGTGGATGGGACTATGTAAAGGATGAATGATCTATTTGACATAGCAGGTTGTAAAACAGGTGGAGTTGCAAGGTATTCTTCAAACTCTCAAAGGCCTATTTACAATCCTCATTCCAATCAAAAGGCACATCCTTCTTGAGGAGATGTGTGAAAAGTAACATTTTATTGGCTAAAGAGGTGACAAAATGTTGGATGACTTGAATTCATCCCTGTAATGTGCGTAATTGAGAGATGTTCCTAGGATGTGGCATGTTTAATATAGCATCAATTTTCTTTGTGTCCACTTTGATGCCTCTGTGAGATATGATAAACCCTAAAAAAATTCCACTATCTACTCCAAAGACAATTTTTTAGATTTAGTCTCATGTTGTATTTGCATATTTGTTCAAATATTTTTTGAAGGACATTCACATTGTCTTGTCATGTTAAGGACTTGGCAAGGATGTTATCAACATAATCTTCAAATATTTAATACAATCATGAAATATGCATGTCATTGCTTTTTGATAAGCAACCCGTATCTATTGTCTAAAAGGTAATATAACCTAAAAAATGTCCACCAAACAATGAATTTTGTCTTAGGTTGATCTTGTGGGTTTGATGAAGATTTGATTATAACTCAGAAAATCCATCCATGAATGACAAAAAGCATGTTCAGTAGTTGAACCATGATCATGTCAATATCATGAAGGGGAAAATCATCTTTAGCAAAGAAGCTTTATTCAAATCATGAAAATCCATACATATCCTAATATGATTATCAAGCTTGTTAATTAGACAATATTTGAGGATCTAAGGGAATAACTATTAGGAAATGAACCCGTGATCATTTTTTTTCAAGCTCTCCATTAACATGCAAGGCTATCTTAGGATTAATTTTTCGTATCTTTTGTCACATAGGCTTAACATTGTTTGTAAGAACAATGTTATGCGTTACTATCTTTGGCTCTATTCCTGGGGCATATCTAAATATTTACAAGCAAAAATTTCAAGAAAATCATGGAGTAAGATTGTAGTTTCCTCTTTCATGTCATCGATGTAATCTCTTCCATTTTAATGACTTTTTCTTTATTGTCTATATCCAATGGTATATTAATTGTATCTCATGGGGGGGGGATTTGATTTAGGAGACTTAGGAGCATATGGTTCCATGGTTTTCTCATTATCATCAGTATTGTGTGGCTTGAAACTTATCATAGCATAGGTAACATTTTGTTTGGAAGAAGATGGTTTATCAATAGCACCTAAGATTTGTTTCAAAGCTTCATCACTTTCAACATAATCCCAGGATGGTGGAGAATTCATATCAATAAATTTAGGATGTTTTAGTGTAAGTGTGGTTCTTGGTTTACATGTGATGGTGTTGATATTGAGTGATGATTGTTGAGTTGCTTTTGTTGTCTTAGAAAAGGAATATCCTAAACCAATCTTTTTTTCTTATGTATTAGGTTCAATAGGGACACAAATTCCTTGTTCATTCTTTCCACACCCTTTACCATTGTATCCCAATCATTTCATAAGCTCATAACCATGTCCATAAAGTTTTTCCATTTCCTTGGGATTGGGTGGTTGTTGATAATCTATCTCATCAAAATTCACTATGTATGTTGTGTTTTTGTCCAAAGGAGATGAGATAGAGGTAGGGGAAGATTCTTCTAAATTATGAGTTGACATAACCATTATTTGTTTCTATTTTTCATCTTCCTTGCGGGTAATTATGTATTCATCCATAAATGAAGGTGTAAATTCCAATGTTCCTCAATCATCATCTAACAATTTAGACACATATTTTGCTTCTATTTTATTGGTCTCAAGAGGGTCAATATGAGATATTGGAAGTATTCAGAGGATTGGTTGTTCCTTTTTCAAGTTGCAAACAACTCTAAAGCTTGGGATCTATTTCAATTTGATATACTTTATTGTTATAGACATATTTCATTATGGAATGAAGAGTTGAAGGTGCCACATGCATCTCATGAATCCATGGCCTTCCCAAGAGAAGATTATATGTGAGATCATAGGGCATGACATGAATAAGAGTTTGCAAGGTAGCCACTCTAACTGTTATAGGTAAAGTGATAATACTGAGTGGTTTTTTTGTTGTGTTGTCAAATCATCTAATAGATAAGGAATTAGGTTTGACTTGTGATCATTTATCCATGTGTAACCAATCTAGGAGTTTCACATTGCACACATTGAGGGAAAAACTATTTTCAATGAGGGTTCACTTAATTCTTATTGTATTATATTGGGAAATGATCATAAAGGCCTCATTTTGTTTCCTTAATTCTAATGGAGGAAGCTCATGCTGATGAAAGGTAATGTCTACATTAACTGTATTTATTCCTTTGGGAAGAGCTACCACATCATTTTCATTTGTACCAGGAGGAACATCTATTTTTTGTAAGGTTGTTTTGAGCATTGAATGATAATTGGCTGAATTTTGAAGATCCCAAAGGGATATTTTCATAGGGGTGCTCATAAGTTGCTCAAAAAAGTCATATTCTCATAAATGAGGAGCACTAGGTAGTGTGGTATTGGGTAAAGGTAAGGAGGGTTATATTGGTTGTAGTGGGTGAGGGTTGTTTTGAGTGTAATGTGTGTGTGCAACAACATCATGTTGTGGTGGATAAAGGGTAAACATAGGTTTAGGTGGAGGTTGAGGTTGATGTGAATGTGGGTAAAGGATAGGTTGAGGTTGGATTACATTGAAATAATTTGTTTTTAGTTGCTCACAACAAACCTTAGTGCATGGATTTGGTGAGATAAATTCTACAAGGGCCTCATCTAACATACCAAAGTCATCACTACTACCAAAAGGTTTGGGATATAAGTTATCGTGGACTAATTTAGGTTTGTCATCACAACCTTAGTGGATGGGCTTGGTGAGAGGAAACCTTGTAAGGTTTCATCTAATCTATCCAAGTCATCACTAATAAGAGGTTTGGATGATATGGTTGTCCTAAAATGAACCATTGTTTTGATGGGTTCATTTGATGTTGTAAAGTTTTTATTTATTTATTTTGATGAATTTGATCTAAATGAGCTAGGAACTAATGCTAAAAATGAACATTGTAAAAGACTAATGCTATCCATGATTTCCATTAAAAGGAATAATACTAATGCTAATGATTCAAGTATAATAGAAAAGAAATGTACATAAACAAAACAATAACTGAATCTAACAGTAATTATAGAAAGAGGAAACAAAATACATAAAACGAAAATGCAAAATTTGCACTAGAACTAAGTCACCCAAGGTGGCGAATTAGTCTTAGTAGGGTGATTTTTAAATTTTTTATGAATTTTCTTACATGGATATTAATGTTTTTGGCATCATGTCATGCAAATTTACAGTGTAAATGCAGAATTTCACTATTGTGCAATGAAATGGAATGCAATAATGCAAGCTAAAATAGCTTTTCACTAGTGCAATTTTGAAAACCCTAGGATGCAATTGAATCAATGCAATATATAATGCAATGATAATTCAAATGAAACCTAGGACACCTTTAAAATCAGAAGTAAATATTTTCAAAATTCAGGTTCACCAAAATGTGGACAATGATTTTGGATTGCCAACACTACTTTAGCTCCTAAGATTTTTCACCTAAAAGGAGAAAGGGAATGGGGTTCAAAATGAAAATTTCTACACTCAATATTAATGTAAGTGAGTCATAATATGTCTAATTATGATGTAATAAAGCATTGATCTAAAAAGGAAATTATTTAATGATGCAAAACCTAAGAAATGCAAAGTGTTGGAAAACACAATGTGATATGCAGAAAGATGAGACAAATACAATAAATGAAAAAATAAAGATGCAAGATACAAAATATGCACCTGGAAACTAATGAAGAGCTGAATAGGGGTTGTAGAGACCTCTAAAATTCTAGAAATTTTGATTTTTGAGCTAGTTGGGACACTTACGCTAGGTTGGATGACTCAGTCTTAGATCAGGGATACTGCCTAGAAAGCTGTTTTTACCAAATGGGTATCTAAAAATATAAAAAATCCCTAAAAAATCCCTAAAAAATCAATGCAGTGGGACTAAGTCACCAACATGGGTGAGTTATTCCACTTTGAATTTTTTGCAAATCCGAAAGTGGAAATGGAAGCCCGCAACCTGCACTTTGCTTCTTGATGGAAATCTAAACCTGAATCTTTGAAAACCCTACAAAATAGAAGATAATTTGATTTCTAATGGGTGGTTTGTCTTGGTTAAACCCCTAGTTGGTATTTAAACTTTGTGAGAGATAAAATTTTCATAACACCCTATCCCTAAGTGTGTTTAAGACTAGGAAAAGTTGAAATGAGACAAAACCCTATTCTAATGTGCTAGAATAAGATAAGAAAATGGAACTTGAATGATGCAAGACTTCAATACAAGATACCATTAAACATTAAAAATGAATGAAAATGACATGTAAATGTTATGCAAACCTTAGATCTGAAGATAAAGAGAAAATGGAAGGTGTAACCACTTTGAAAACAAGTCATTAGGTGTGATTTGATGGCTAGTTGCATCTCCTCAACCTAGATTTCTCCATGATTCACCATAGGCATCCATGATGAACCCTTTGCAATGTGAGATATTGAACTAAAAAGTGAGCTTGAAGACCTACAAAAACCCTAGTTTGCTGCCCTTGAGCTTCAACTTTGTTGTAGAAAGACTAGTAAAACTTCTTGTGAAAGATATTTTGCTCTTTACTTTTGATTTTTGCCTCGTAAAATGACTAGGAGATATGAAAAATGACCTAAAAACATGTATTTATAGGAATTAACACCAAATTACTCATTATTTTGACTTCATAGGTTGACATCCCTCAAAATTTTGAAGTAGGTCGGTGATTTTCCTGCTCAAAATTGGAAAATACCCCAAATGGGACTAAGTCGCTACCTTGGGAAGCTTAGTCCTACCAAGGATTTTTTTGGTGGGTTTCACAAAATTTGAGTGGTTTGAATGTTATTAGTTGTTTTTGAATGAAATAGGCCTTAAAGTCCAAATTCATGAGCATTAGAGGCCTATAAATACAGTTTTTAAGGGGTGTTTGATGCAAGGGTGTCTAAAATAGGACCTAATTAGGCCATACATTGTACTTTCTGCAAAGAAGTACAATTTTCATGTCCATAGTAATGTTTTGTACACATTCACATTAAACTAAGCCCCTTTTTAACTAAATGTACTTAAATTGTACCTTATTTAAGGTGTTGTAAAATATTGTAACACACTTTCACACTTATCTAAGGTTTCATTATTTAATTGAGCCTAATGCCCCTTTAATTCAAATTCAAGCCCTCTTAATTGCATTTTACAAGAGATCTATCCTTACACCCATAAATTAAATTGAATAACATTTAATTTGGAAAAATCAAGGTCCTAGAAAATGGTGCCAGGACCCATTCACCACTAAGGGTGAATGGGTCCTCTCCAAAAAGGACACCCCTTTTGATACATTTTGGAAATGGGTTTTTGATTTACTTTCAATCCTTTGAGGCATGGTTTTAGAAGTTAAGCTAGGACCATGCCTCTAGGGAGATAATGTTCCTGCTGAAGTAAATTTGTGTTTATTCTCTCAAATTAAGCCAAAGATAGTTAGTGAAGCTTCTAAAGATAAACATTGGAAGGAAGAAATTAAAGAATAAATTTTGTAGATTGAAAAGAATCAGATTTGGGAACTGGTCTCAAGACCGGAAGATAAAAACATTATTGGATCAAAATGGGCTTTTAGAAATAAGTTGAATGAGAATGGAGAAGTTGTCAGAAATAAAGTGAGGCTTGTGTGTAAAGGCTATTCACAAGTGTAAGGCATAGATTTTCAGGAGACTTTTTCCCTAGTAGTAAGAATGGAAGCTATAAGGATGTTCTTGGAATTGGTTGCTTATAAATATTTCAAAGTCTCTCAGATGGATGTTAAGTCAACATTTTTGAATGGTGAGCTAGAAGAAGAAGTTTACATGGAACAACCAGAAGGATTTTAGTTAACAGATCAATTGGATATGGTGTGTAGGTTGAAGAAAGATTTATATGGACTAAAGCAAGCTCCTAAAGCTTGGTATGGAAGGTTAGACATGTATTTGATTAAACAAGAATTTAACAAAGGCATGTCAAATAGTAATTTGTACTTTAAGATTGAAAATGATAGAGTCCTATTTGTAGTTGTATATGTTGATGACATTATCTTTGGAGGAAATGAAAAGATGTGCAAGATGTTTGCAGAAGAGATGAAAAAATAATTTGAAATCTGTATGTTTGGGGAGATGAATTTCTTTCTTGGGATATAGATTAATCAAACAAAGAAAGGATTTTTCATTTCACAGTCTAAGTATGTAAAAGAGATGTTGAAGAAATTTGGGATGGACGGTTCCAAATTGTTAAGTACTCCTATGGTGATTAGTTGAAAATTGAGTAAAGATGTTGATTCACCTAAGGCTGATTAGAGAAAGTATAGATCTATGATTGGTGGATTATTGTATTTGACTACTACTAGACTGAATATTATGCATGTATTCCATCTTGCGGCTATATTTCAAAAAGATCTAAAGGAAATACATGTTGTAGTTAAAACAATATTCAAATATTTGAATGGAACTCTGAATTATAGATTTTGGTATCCTAAAGATATTGAATTTACTCCTAGTGCATATATAGATGTAGATTGGGCTAGATGTGTCGATGACAGAAAGAGTACAAGTGGTGGTGAATTCTTTCTTGGATACATATTGGTAGCATAGTTGAGTAAGAAGCAAGACTTAGTCTCTTTGTCTACTGTTGAAGCTGAATATATTGTTGTTGCATCTTGCTATACACAAGTTTTATGGATGAAATAGACATTGAAAGATATCATAGTGTTATATGATGATCCCATTTCTATATTATGTGATAATACAAGTGCAATTAACATTTCGACGAATCCAGTGATGCACATGAGGATGAAGCATATATATATTAGATATCATTTTTTGAGAGAGGTCATGAACAATGAATTCAAGCTTGAGTATGTTTTGAAAAAGGATCAAATTGTAGATATATTTATGAAGGCTCTTCCTAAAGATACTTTTGAGTATCTCTAGGAGAAGTTAGGGTTTATTGCCCCTCCTTTCATAAAATAAGATTCATTTGGAGGTGCATCAGTCCAATGGATTCATGGTTCTATTTTTCAAGTGTAGTCATTGTGAGTATTATGTTTTCATGTAAAAGGAAGATTCAATGAACATATCCTTTTCCTTTTCCATTGATGTCAAAGGGGGAGAGAAAGCATGTAAAAAGGAGAAAAAGCTGATGAGAGAAAGCGGGTAATGAACAAGATGATCTTTTGATGGGGGAGAAACAAAAAGAAAAATCTTGAGAAGTATATTCAGATTTGGTATGGTGTCTTTGATGGTTTTTCACATCATGTGTTGCCTCAATGACAAAGGGGGAGATTGTTGCAAGAATAGAGAAAGGAATGAAGGTGTTTTCATTGATGTCAACTGGTCAACTAGTTATCTACTAGTTGTTGTTGGTTGTATATGTTGAGGATATTGAGAAAATTATATTAAAGGAAGATTGTAGGTATTCAGATGTTGTTTCAATATTTTCCCCTATGTTCATGTGATTCAAATATGTTGGTCATGTTTTTTGAAGGTTGTTATATCTAGATGTTTGGTTGATGGTTTATTGTGAAGTTTGAGTTGTGTTCACCAGTTGTGAACTATGGTTCTCTATGTTCTGGTTGAAGTCCGAAAGAAGGCTGTTGGTTCATATTTCTCTTTATTGAAGTCTTTTGACTTGTGGTTCTAGAGTTAATATGTTTATAATTCATTGAAGATATTTTTGGTTTCTAGAAGATTTGAGCTTAATTGTTCTATGTGTTTTACATTGGTTTGGTCTATCGTGTGTTGAGCACTATCTTCAAAGTTAATGAAGCATGTTGGATCTATTTTTGGGTCTCAGTGAAGTGTGTGTTTGGGTAACCCTAATTATAATTCCACCCTAGGATGTTTGGTGCTGACCTAATTTTTATTTGAAGTTGGATGGCTGAATTTGTATATTTTTTAGGGTTGGAGATAGTATATATATAGGATGAGCTAGTAATGAAAACCATGCATAAGAAAAGAAGGAAGATAAGTGAAATAGAAAGCGTGAATTTGATCTATTCAAAAAGTATGCATGAGTTGTGTGTGGGAGATTTTTGCAAAGCTTAATGCTAAGTTTCTAGATGTAGTGAGCAGAAGGCGAACTCTATCATTAATGCAAGTTGATCAAGTAATTGTGGTGGAATCCTTTGTTGCATTGAGATTGTTGTCTCTCTATAGCAAGTCTTCTTTGTCTTCTTTGTATCTTTGTGGCAATGAGCCCTCTAGGTTGTAGCCCTATGGAGAGTGAGTTTAGACAGTGAGTCCTCATTTTAGGTAGTGAGACTTATTTCAGGAAGTGAGCCTTGTTTTAGGTAGTGAGCCTTGTTTTAGGTAGTGAGCCTTGTTTAGGTAGTGATCCTTTTTGTAATTGGTTTTGATATTATCTATAGTGTGAGTTAATCCTCACCATGGTTTTTATCTTGTTGAGTTTTCCATGTAAATTTGGTGTTATTGTGTTTATATGTTGAATTTGAGTTACTGCATTGATGTTTTGATGATTAATCATTTAAGTTGTTTCATGTATTAGTCTTGGTGATTGAATTAAAGGTTAAAATATGTGATGACTAATTCACCCCCCTATTAGTTGTCTTATTCAACAAAACATATTATAATATCATATATACACTACCGAAACATGCATCCTAGTCACTTATAACTAGATTTTTGGAAGCTTCTAGAATTATAGTTTTACAGAGTCATTTTTTTTCATTTGACATGTTAATGGGAAAACGTTGACATGTTAGCAAGAAAACCTTGACATGTTAATAGAAAAAAATTGAGGGTTACACCCTCAAACCTTGATGAGGATACATTATGAGTGTAGAGTATTTACATGATTAGTCACCAAATACCAACAATCTCCCACTTGGATACTAATTAGGCTCCACACTAAACAATTTCCCACTTGGAGACTAATCCTAGATGACACCACTGCACATGTATCTCCCACTAGATTATAGGTTTGGCTAGTTTCTTATGCCCACCATTATTAGTCATGAAGGTGAACATAAACTAATGAGGAAATTAGTTGCTCCGATGTAAATTCCTTTGTGAACATATCTATAAGATTCTCACTTGTGTAAATTTTCTCTAGCTTCAACTTGTTGTAAAAAAGGTGCCTCAAATTATTGGCTTGATGTTCTACTTGTAGTGTTGCGTATTTATCTCCTTATCGGCCTGACTATTCATTATTAGTGGGACCTTATTTACTGTTCCTTCGATAGACCAAAATTACTTTATGGCTTGGCATTAAGACTTTTATTAGTGAGAGATGGTAGCTTTGCTAGGAGATCAAAGTTGTCTCTTCAATAGCCTGATACACAGTCTAGACCCTTCATCTGTGTGAACTTGATTCTTTGATGGGACTATATTACCTGTCCCTTTGATAGTACAATGGAGTCATGTCAAGGAGATGATACTATGTTACCAGAACCTTGAGCCTTGTCACTCTGATATACAAATGGTAGTAACAATAGCATTGAATGGTCTTGAAGAGTTCACATTGGAGGGAAACTTCTACATCAATAAGATGATAACCGAAGTCCCCTTGATGGTGCGATGAACAATGGAGGTTTCAATGAGATTAATTTTAGTGTCTCCTCAACACTTTGGCATATGTTTTATGGTTAAACTGTTTGTGGCCATTTAGTTGTGAGAAGTTGAAATGACCGTTGGAAACAGTTGGTTCCCTAAAATTGAAGCAACTAAGGGTGAATCTTGAATGAACATTGGGACACTTTGTAAATGGAGGTTGGTTAGAGGTTAATTTGCATTGTATGTTGTAATAGCATTGTAACAATGCGAGGATTGTTTTGATCAATTTGTGATTTGACTGTGAGGTTGATCAAAGAAATGTAATGAGAGAAGAGATAAAATTATAGAGGGGTTATGTTGTCAATTTTTCTCTAGATAGAATAGGATGTGAAAATATGTGTGAAGGCTTAGAGCTTGAAATGTATTGTGCTACTAAATAATGCAATGGATCTTTGTCTTTTGGAGTGTGAGTATTTTTACATGAAATAGATTTACCCATGTAAATCTGTGTGTTCATATCTTATATTATTTCATGCTTCATGATTCTATTTATTGAATCTATTTTTTTCATGTTAAAAATGGTTAAATTTGCATGAGCTTTTCTAAGAAGAATTAATATGGGAAATGAACTATGTCTAATTCCACTTTGTCGCATAGTAGTATGTTTTTTTGAGGCAATCTAAGGAAATAAAAGCTACCTAAGACACTACTATTCTCAGATTCTCTTTCTTGGATGATTGTACTTTCCCAACAAGTGGTATCAGAGCCTTTTTCTAGAATTTGATTCTTCCTAGCGTGTTTGGTTTAGAGTATTCCTTTGGTGAAGATTTCTTAGTTTGGGAAGCTTGACAAAATTTGAAGGAATCGATTGATGAATGATCCTTTGGTGAGTAGAAGTTCTTTCTGTTTTGTTTGAGTTTCAAGAGATAACACTTAGCATGAAGGATGGTGAAGATGGATAAACTAGAACTGGTCATATCAAAATGTTGTGATCTAAGGCTCATAGTTGACAATAGTAGAATCCTGATGTAGGGGGTGTGATATTTTGCTTTGTGGCTGTGTTACAATAAATTTTTCATATTGGATGTCCATGTGAGAGGATCCTTATTGATATGGTGAAGCTTGGGTTGTTTCTTGGCTATGGAGTAATGTGCTTATGTTGGGTGTTTTTCCTTGGTATTAAAACTTGGCATAGTTTTTTGGTACCCTGATTGCAAGTAGGCTATGGAGTTAATCATTGGATGTTTTGGAAGCTTCTGCAAATAGCCTATCTCTCTTGGATGCATGTACATGTTGGGGGTTATAGAGTTGGCCTAAAACAAGCCTGGAGTTCTTGAACTCCTATTTCCTATTATGGATTCTTTGTTCTTGCATGCCTCAAATTCATGTTCCTTGGGTTTGAGGGTTTTATAAATTTTCCTAAAAATATATGGTTTTACTCTAGAAAAACTTGTGGTTTATGGAGCTATAGTTAAGCTATTTTTTAGACTCTAGCTTTTGGGGGTGTTACTAGATGAGATGGTTGTAGTTCTACATACATGCTTCTAGCATGGAGTGAGAAGGTGAGATGTTTTCTCTATATGGGAGTGTTGGTATGTGATTAAGTCACTAAAATTTTTTGTGTAATGCTTGGAGAGGTTCCTAACTATAGTGCTCTTATTGTAGTTTCATTTGGTAAACTAGATATGTTGGTGCTCTGGTATTTGAGTCATGAGAAGCTACATGTTATCTTACGCTATAACCTAGTTTTTCATGTTACTAATATGATGATGGATTTTCACATTTTATGTTTGGGATCTTTGAGTTATGCAATTTGTGGATTAGCTACCCATTGGTTGTAGTGGGATAACTTAGAAGTGGACTGTCAATATCCACGAGATTGATACAAATTTGGTGTAGACTTCATCAGTTGGCCTTGTCTATGGTCATTGGAATATTGGTGTGTGTTGATTTAGGGTGAGATGATGACATTAAAGAGCATGATAGTCAACTGTGGAAATCTAAAATATGTTGTATCATGATGCCATGAATAGCTTGGGTACATAGTTTTGTGTAAGTGCTTAATAGTGATGATATTTTTTTTCCTGGTTTGGAGATCTTAGTATCACTTGAAATTGTTGTCAAATGGACATGTTGCTAAGTGGATCTGAATGATTTTCATATTAGAAAATGTTTGGTCATGATGCTTGGAGAGCTTGGTTATCATGTTTTAGTGGGAGCTTTAGCAATGACTGTAAATAAATGATCTTCTTTGGTGTTACAAATGTTACTAGGAGGGACACTTAGACATTGTTTCTACAGAAGGGTTCTTTCGCATTTGTATGGACACTATTGGAAGATGTGCATCATCTAAGAGCCATGGAAAACTCTTGTATTTTTTAGTTGAGGTGTTGGTGGTGCTTGACATGTGATGTGTTTTAGAGTTTATTTTTATTTAAATGTCATGGTATACTCTTGTTTACATACTAGAGTTTTGGCATGATGAATTATTCTTGAGACTGTGGTATGTTCACTTGGAGCATGGGATCTCCTAAGGGGGATGGTAAGATCATGATGTCATGATAAGTTCCTATTTTAGATTATTGGAGCTTTGACAATGGTCTAGTGATTCTCTATGTTTTTCGGGTACATTGGTCATATGCTTGAGAACTTCATGACGATGTAATAATGCATTTGGAGTTTGGCATGAGATGATTTTCTAC
>VDFB02060632.1:0-21039 GCA_007258455.2 Sequoia sempervirens
TTTATGGAGGCACATATTGCATATTTGGGAGACACTCTTGCATTCATATTCTCTTTGATGGAGTTGATTGTTATTTATTTTTTGTGAGGGAACACTTTGACCCTCTTGTGTATTCTCTACATGATCATTTATTACAAATTGAGATGAGTGTGGATGCTTTGGATCAAAATTTTGAGAAGACATCTTTAGATGAGATAATTGAGTATTTGGATTATGTTCTACATCAATCTCTAGGAGATTCTAATTTTTTATTTTCAATAGTATGGCTTAGAGCACTCGATTTGATTGTGACAACCTTCAACATTGACATGGGGACACTTGAGATGAGTCAAGAGAATTCATATTTTTTGAGTTTTCTTCCTATATATTCCTTTTAGGAATGGAAAGACAGCTTGCACATACCTTTGGTGTTGTTTCTTCCTAAGGGGAGGAATATTGTTTGACAATTTTGGACCATCTTCTATATATAGTTTTGATCATCTATCATTGGATCTCTTTTGGGGGCTTCTTGGTCCTTCCACTTCATTTCTCTCTTTATTATGGGGGGTGTACTTCCTTTTTGTGGGAGGGGGATTATTCTCCTTTGGGGGGGATTTTATTTGTATATGGGTACCTCATCAAACTTCATTTGCTAAGACCCATATTTTTCACCCACCTAAGCTATTCTTAGGGGGTGTTAAATTGTAGGTTTTTTATTTTTCTTACATTAGGGCATGCTTATTTTTTCTTTCAATTTTATTAAGCTTTCTTATGTTTTCTATTAGGGGTAAAAAATAGGTTTTGATAACTAGGAGATAAGGAGATAAGGTGTCGAGGTGTCATTGTCTCAAAAGGGTGGAGCATTTAATATTTTTAGACCACTTGGTGGTCACTCCCTATTGGTTGAATTTTCCACCTCCATCCTCTCCCTAATTCTATATAAACTCACTAGTAGCTTGTATACTCATGTTCATATTCATTGTTGTATACTTTGGCATGCATATACATTGATGCATGCAGTCATTCTTTTACAACTTTGCTTTGAGCTCCTAATGCAATTTTGTCATCTTGACATTTGTCCATATCTCAAAATTTCAGGTTTGGAATTATGTTATTTTATTTACAATTTTATAGCTTATCTCTCTCATAAAAAGATCTTGGTTATGCATCTGTTTCAAATTTCAAACATGAAGTAGTAAATTCTAATATATTTATGAGAAATCTCTTTTAATTAAGTTGTCATAAATTTAGGAAATTTATCCCATCAAATTTATTTTGGTTTGACCCTCATTTTACTTAGGGAATTAATCTTGGTGGATGACATAACACACCATCATCTCTACCAAATGGATTATAGAGAAAACATTACAATAGTACAATATTTTGAATGTGAAATTTATAATGCAAAATTATGATAATATAAAATTACTTAATTTGTCAAGTCCTTTGATAAAATTGTAGAATAATTTGACCAATAAGAGACATGATATTTCTAGAATTTATGATATTGAAAGATGGTGCTCCGAGATTTACTGTGATATGAAATGTTATGCTAAAGTAAATACACAATTAAATCTAGAAGTACTTCATTTCATATTTGATCAATATTTTCTTAATCTAATACATATAAAATCTAATGCAAGTAAGAAAACTCAAATGTTCACAATACAATAAGAAGTGTCACACAGTGACATAGTACTTGCCTTAAAATTATTGTTAACCACAAAATTTGCTTTATAACACAATTTATTTGGTCTTATAATATTTTAATAATGTCATCTTTCTATTGTTATAATGTATTATTATGTCAACTAACTTGTTAATTAAATTAATAAAAGATCTTAAGTACACTTATTTTAAAAATGTTAATAATTATTTTGTTTACTACAAATAGATATATTTATTCTAGTCTAGATCTATTTAAATTTTATTTATTTATTAAAGAGTCATTTTGTTTTACTTTACAACTATTCAAAAATAATTTTATTTTATTTACACTATTTACTTAATTTTTTTTTTTAATTATATAATTTTTTAAAAATAACTCTTTAACAAATAACATTGACTTATAATTATAAAAATATAACATTGACTTATTTATATATATATATATATATATATATATATATATATATATATACTATATAATGTTATTATAATAAGACTCTTAGAAGCATGTGATTTGCCATTTTATTCAGGAAATGTAATTTTAAATAGTTTTTAAAGAAAAAATAGATATTTTTGTTTTAATATCAATTTAAGAGTCGCGATAAAACACATTCCATGACTTTTATATTCGCTCAAAAATAATAGAATTAAAATTGAAACATATTACTTATTTATTATTATTATTTAGTTACATGCTTGAAGAACAAGGGCTACGCGGGATATGCTGTCAAACCAATATTTTTATTGTCATTGAATGTTATTTTGCTCATGGCATTTTTAATATTTTTTAATTTTTAAACGTGGTTATTTTAGTGCTATTTGACGTAGGCAGTTGTATTTTGGGTAGATATATTTAAATTATAAATAAATTGATTCACATGTGTTTAAAGATGATATTTATATTCGTAAGGATGAAAATTATATATTTATATATTTTGATTTTATTTTGATTAGTATGTTGTAAATATAATAATTATTTATTGGTATAATTATTATGAGATTGATTTATAATATTTTACATTTTAATCTTTATCGTGGATTTGTATCTGTAATCTTTAAACTTATTTTCTATCATTATAGAACAAAATTTTAAGTGTAAATTTGATGGAGATCACTTTCACAAATAAATTCGGATCTTTTATTTTTCAAATTCACAATTCAAACTTATGTATTATGGACAACTTCACTAGCCTCCATGAGTCAATTCAACATGTAATTATGTTAATTGGTGTGCTTGGTGCTTGTATTTAAGAACATTCATTCACTCATTTGAAAATAATCCAAAACAATCTAAGACTTTTCTAGAGCACATCAAGATTTTAATTTATGACTATAGATAAAAATAATTTAGCCCATAATCAACTATTGCTTTATCCTAGGCCCACTACATAATTGTTTGTTGTCCTCAATCCTTTTTCTTAACTTAATAAGTTAGTCTACCAAGGGTCTAGCCTAGAAGAACACAAGTCTTGTGATCCAACAAATTATATGGGGTGTTTATTTTTGCATAAAAATACTCCAATTCCCTTTGCCAAAGCATCACACTCTAAAACAAAAGGAAGTGAAAATTTTAGAAAAGCCAAAATGAGACATAAACACATTATCTCCTCAAGCTTATCAAATCTCTATGTTAAATTACTCCAAGAGAAATCCCCTATCTTCATCATACATGTTAGTGGAGTAGTTAGATGTGAAAATTATTTGATGAACCTTTTGTAATAATTGTAAAGAATTAGAAACTCTCTCAAGTGTGATATAATCTTAGGTGGATACGAATCCATTATTTTCTTAATCTTCTCGCCATCCATGCTAACCCCTTGGACAATAATTTCATGCATTGAATATAATATCTATGTTAGCCTAAACTTACTTTTTGATACCTTGGAAAATAATGACTACTCTAGAATACCTCACTTTGGCATTGAGTATATCAAGGGGAGGGAAAATAGAGTGGCCAATGCACTTAGCAGAAGAAGGCATATAGCAACCATAACTACATCAAGGTACAATTTGAATTAACAAGTGATTTAGAATCTACAAGGAGATGATCACTATTCTAGAGTGAAGCAAGCCTTAGAGAAGAACCCCACAAACCATCCTTTTGATGGTTATGTGTTTGAATCACATGGAATTTCAAGATACCTAGGAAGAATGTACATTCCAAATTCAAGGGTTTTGAGAAAATTGATCCTATAAGAAATCCACAAAACATCTTATTTAGGGCACCTTAGAGTAACCAAGATGGTAGCAGAATTGAGATCTCTATATTTTTGGACAAGACTCATGAAGGATGTAGTTGAATATGTGGCTCGATGCTTGGAGTGCCAATGAGTCAAGGCTAAGCATGTGCATCTAGCAAGGATTTTGTACCCACATGACATACCTGAGTATAAGTGGCAAGTGATTAGCATGAACTTCATTCAAGGGCTGCCTATGTCTAAGAACAAGCACGATATCATTTTGGTAGTTGTGGATAAGTTGACCAAGGTAGTGCACTTCATTGACTTTGGCTATGAGGTTTCTCTAAGAGATATTTTGTTTACATGGAGCACCTTAGATGATTATATCAGATCAAGATATTCACATGACATCTAGATTCTAGAGAACATTGAATACAATATTTTGAATGAAGTTGAATTTTAGTTTGACATACCACCCTCAAATGAATGGGAAAATAGAGAGAGTGAACCAAGTAGTAGATGATCTCCTTAGGATATATTGTATGGATTAGTAGTACAAATGGGAAGAGTATCTTCCATTGGTAGAGTTTTCTTATAACAACTCCTACCATGCATCTTTGGGGATGACACCATTTAAAGCTCTTTATGGGTGAAAGTGTTGCACACCTATCAGTTGGGATAAGGTGGAAGATAAAATTATGATTGGTCTAGATATGTGTAGAGAAATGGATGATCAAATAAGATTGATCAAGGGGATATTGAAAGAAGCAATATATAGGCAGAAGAGTTATGTGGATAAGAATAGGACTTTTAGATAGTTTTCACCAGGGGACAAAGTGTTTCTGAGGGTCAAGCCTCATAAGAGTTCCATATCATTTGGAAAATCATCCAAACTTGATTGTAGATTTGTGGGTCTATTTGATGTGTTGGAAGTGATCAACCCAGTTGCTTATAGAATTTCTCTACCACCTGCTTTCACTTGAGTCCATAATGTGTTTCATGTGTCTATGCTTAAGATGCATCATCCTAATGCTACCCATATACTTGATTAACATGCTTTACAAGTACAAGATCCAAGAGTGGTGCAAGTGAAGCCTATTCAAATTCTAGACAGACACAATGTTAAGTTGCACAATAGAGATATTATGTAATATAAGGTCAGATAGGACTAATATTCTATGGATAATGCCACATGGGAGAATGTTGAGGATATGGATCATTCTTTTCCTCATTTGACTACTTAGTTTTGATATACTTTGTTTATGTAGTGTGATACTTTGTTACATTGGTGTGCTACTCTTATTATTTTAGTGTGTCTAATAAGACATCAAGATGATGTCTCTTCCTAGTGGGGAAGGATGTAACATATCATTTTTTCTTGCATAAACTTAATTAATAAATAAACAGAACTGGTTGAGACTTTCGATTGATTACCTTATAATTATTTGATTATGGATAAATGTGTTTCTAAAATTAGATGTTATGATGCTTGAAATGAAAATGGAAATGATGGATTTCAGCTGTGTGATTGGGCATACTTACCAATAGTTTTATGGACTAACCTATTGATGTAAATCTAAGTGTGAATGAGTGTAGGAACACGTCGAAGGCAAGAACATGGCTAAGGTAGAAGTATCCTAGCCACTTGGTAATGATTTGTATGATGGAAACTTGATGAACACACATTCACATAGTTGTATCCATCCTACACAATATGATTATGATTGCATTATGTTCTATGAATACATCATTTGTGCATTATGATTTAATTGATGACTATGTTTATGGTTATTATGCTTGTGAAAGTAAAATTAATGGGGAAAATAGAAGTATGTCTTATGGTATTTTGTATAAAAAAATTAAATTGATTGGTTGGAAAATAAAACATTTTATTTTTATAATAAATTCCATAACTTATATTATATATTAATAATAATATAACAATATATCATTATTTATATATAAATAAATAAATATATAAAAAACTTGTTAATATATATAAATAGTTTCAAATAAATTGTATGATAATTATTTCTTAAAGAAAACAAAATTAAATTAAATAAGTTTTATTAAACAATTAAATAAAATTAGTTTCAAATTTTAATTTTCCATGATAAATCATGCAACCTTTAGAAGAAGTAATGATAAGTTCTAATAATAGGTAATTAGAGTTGAAATTATTTGCATGAAAAATATTAAATGATAAATGGAGAGGAGAGGTCTATCTTTTTATCACGACGATTGTTGGAGAGAAAATGTGGCATCAAAGGAGTTATAGTAGGAGATTAGACTGTTTAGGTGACAATTTTACTGGACTATTTTGGGTGATTGGATTGGAATAATGGTCTCATGATAGAGTTGAAGAGTTATAGAAGGAGACCAAGTAATCTTCTAACATGGCTATTGGTATCGTAACGTTTATTTTGTTTTGGTATTAACCATTCTTTTCTTAAGAATTTGGGTGGTTGTTATGAACCTGCACCATAGCTTCATGTAGGGGAGAGGGGCCCATAGTGGAGTGGGGTCTAATAGTGGGGATAGAAGTAGTTCATAGTGGGCCCCATAGTTGAGCACCTTATATCCAATTGCAAAACACTTTTTATCCATAAAGTACACAAATTGATAAATCATGTGATGCCACATCAACCCACCAATAAAACATGACTTAATGCACCACTATTAGTCTCACTTTATTTTGGGGTATTTTTGGATACCTCAACAAAAAGCATGTTGATCTGGCATCATTTCTGATGACATATCCCTAAAATGAAATATACAAGCACATGAGTTTCCAAATAAACTATTTTACAAATTTGGGAGTGATTTGAAATTTCCACATAAGATTTTGAGAGATGCAAAGTTAGGGTGCTCCACTATGGGCCCCTCTCCCCTATATCTATTTAGAGTCCATAACATGGTTGGGTAGAGAATAAAAAAATAGCATCAACCATGGTCCTCATCTTTGGTCACCCCCTTGTTGCCAGTCGACCTTTCCAATCAAGAAGCCTATTTACTTGATGGCTGGACTTTAATTGCCAACAATTATATTTGATTTTCCTTTCAAACTTTGCATATGCTATGGATTATATCCTAGTTATTGTTTCCAGGTTGCTAGGTATTTCATTCAATGTCAGGTATTCTTGATGTCAGGAAATTTTTTGGGGAAGTGTAAGCTTCATGATTGGGAAGAAAAGTGCCTGCACCATGTTCTTGTATCTTAGACTTGCGGATGACTGTGAGGGTCGGTGGTGGTTGGAGACTATATTGTTTATGTTATTATATCATTCTTATATCATTATTCATATTTTTAATTCTAGATTGTATAATTAGTTGACTACATGGCATGAGAGTCTGAGTTGTAATTTCATATATCATATATTATGTGCTTTTACCTAGATTATGCACTACACATATGAGGATGTGTTATGACATTTATTTATCTAATGAATTTTCTTCATTTATATTCCATGCTTATGAGATATTGAGTTTCTATTTCTTTTCGTGAGATTATTTTGGGACTTGATCCTTACATCATTTATGCTTGAATTTTATGCAAGAAAACTAGCCCTTGAATTGTTATACACTCTTTTCATAGCCTTCTCTAACTATAGCACTATCACATGTCTTTGGGATGGTGTTCTTGTAGCCTCTATAATGCTACATTATAATCATACTATCAATTGACTATTCTTTCTCATTTTTCATTGTCAATGTGTCTTTCTTAACATTGAATATTTCAAGGTGTCTTGGAGCTGTCTTTACCATGATAAATTTGTTGTCTCCTAAGTTCACTATTCTTTGAAATTGCTTAGAACTATTCTCTTGATATTTTTATGATCTATTTTATGTGATATATACAAAATTTATGTATTCCACTACTCCCCTCTATGAGAATACTATGTTTCACAATAAATGACACCTATTATGATTGCTATACCTTGTTGAAATTGTCAGCAAATTTCACAAAGGATTGTCAACAATTGGTTGTGAGGATATCATATTGACAATATCATTAATCCATCTATAGTGGTTGTCCATTGTATAGATGTTTATCCAATATTCTTAGTTGTTTCATCATAAGAACTTTCTTAGACCATACCATCACCATCTCTACCCCCTTTGCATTTGTGTCCCCTATTGATAACTTTTACATAGACTGTCCAATTAGGATTTGACAAATATATCACTATCTTTTACATCATAAAATTTTTCGATTCATGTTTTCAAAATCCCTTCCTTGTTATTATTCTTTCAATGTCCTTCGATTTCCATGCAACAAAAAAACCCATGACTATGGACTTATCATAGGTTTTTCCCTTGAATCTTAGTATGGTTTACACTGTAACTCCCTTTCCATGCATCACTTCATTCTTTTTCATGATGTCTATCATGCATTTAGCATTTTCACAACCTCCATTACCACTTTTGACTATCCTCCTTTCATGTATGCAAACCATTGGTTGTCATTCTTTCCCATAACATGATGAATTGATAGGTTTTTATAAGAAACTATCATATAGACTTAGGAAATCCTCTATTTGTGTTGGGACATGCATTATTTTGACATGTATCATTTCCTCTAAGTCACCTTAGGAATTGTTTATTTATATATTTGTATAGGTCTCAAAGACTTCTCACTCTATGACTATTGACAAGGCCTACTATAAACTCCATTTTCTACGTATACCTTGCTCTAACTTTCTCTTTTCTCTTTCACAAACCTATCATTGGTATAAGAACATAATCATGCTATAAAATATATGAAACTTCTACATTTAATACCCTATCATTCTTAGTGTACCTTGCTCTCAAATGGAATCAAAACCATCCCCATGAATGCCCTACTAAGCTTGAGCGAATTTTAGGTTTTTATGAATTAGGGCCTTCAATCATTTCAGCAACATTCATTATAACCCGTTCTTGAATAGGAAAATATGAATTGGTAGGATGTACAGGGCTATTAAGGGTTTCATTTAGTAGATAAAGACTCAAACAAGGGTTTCTAATATTTATTCAATGCAACATTCACCCTAGAAAATGAAATGACACAAGATATTTTATTACAATAAATTACTTCATGAGATAACTATATGACCTTCTAGCTTGATAGTTCATAGGTTAGTGTTGAAAAGGTTTCAACAAGGTTTCTTTACATCTCGTTTGAATGTTAACTGTTTCACATTTATCATGGCACTCCGAGGGTTGATAATTTTTGAAACACTAGAAGTCATATACAATCCATCTCATGCATTGAAACCCCCTCTATGATAACATTTACCATGATAGTCTTCACCTCACTTCATTCTTGGATGAGAAAGCAATATGTATAGGGTTTTAATAATTTTGATCATAAGGGAAAAATAGGTTTTGAAGGGACTTGAAACCCTTTACAACTAAACAAATGAAAAGATGCTCATAGAAAAAGACATTGAACCATCAACAGTAGCCAACAACAAAACAACAACAAAAAAATAGAGAAATCAAGCAAAATATAGAAACAAAGAAAAACATGGAAAGGTACACTATTTAATGTTCTTTAAGGTGTTAGCCACCTCAAGTTCCTAGTTATGATGCAATTCGACCATGTCCACTAGTTCGTTCGTCTCCTCCTCAAAGGTTTTCCTTAGGTTTCCCTTACCTCTTGTATTAGGGAATTTAGCTTGACCCTTTCCAACCTTATTCCCCTTTCATTTTGAAACTTGGTCCTTCTCCATCATCTCTACAAAGTAAAGCTAATCTTCCCTTAGCTCACTTATCTTGTGAAATAGGACCTCC
Source organism: Sequoia sempervirens (assembly GCA_007258455.2). NCBI lineage: Eukaryota > Viridiplantae > Streptophyta > Pinopsida > Cupressales > Cupressaceae > Sequoia > Sequoia sempervirens. The sequence goes on from VDFB02060632.1 coordinate 9,603, forward strand.
AATGTTTCAAGACTATTTTTGACCAAACTGTGGCTAACTTGCAGAAGCTTCTTGATTTTTGCGTTGGTATCATTAATCTTTTCCTCCATTTTAGAGAGGTGTTTCTCACACAGGGACATGGAGTTAGTAAAGGAGCACTCTAAGTCCACTAGTCTTTCACTCAAAATATCTGATGAAGAAGCCTTCGACATATTTTTCACATTCTCTTGTAGATTCCTGGTCTTGATATTCATCCTATTAAATTCCTATAGTGTCCACTTTGCTAGCTTGAATGTACCAGTAGACCTCACACGAGCCATGTCCAAAAGCTCAAAAATTTAAGTGTTCTTGTCGTTAAGGTAAGACAAATCCTCAAAAAAAGGGTTTACCTTAAGAGGTTATGGCTTTCCAGGACTCATATTAACCCCGTCCTCCTCATGCTCAGTCTTCCCACCAGAATGCTCCACACTAGGTGTTTTTCGAATAGGGGAGTCATCAATGTCAACCACATTCTCCTCAACACCCTTCTCCTTACATTGGTCCTTGGAACCCTTCAAAACATCATTTGACGCCTATTTTTTCAACTTAGGAATATGCTTAGAAGTCCTTCTTGGCCTATCCTTGACATCCTTATCCCTGACATTATCATACAAGCCCTCCTCCTTATAACCCTCTGTAGTAAAATATTTCCCATTAAATACAATATTTCCCTTAGACCGAGAACCCCTAGAAACAACATCCATGTCATTGCCAGTAGAATGAGACTCTGACTCCTATAAGAAAATCTTCTTAGTAGCTCATTTCTCCTTGGGGTTCTCCTTCTTCCTCTTCTTAGAAGGGGCAGCTGTAGGGGATGAAGACACACCCTTGTCCTCTTCCTTCCATTCCTCCTCTCCAGATGCACTGGTATCCAAACTAGTTGAGAGAGATTCATCACTGATAGCATACTCCTTGCCCTTAATTGATTTAGCAGGATGGGGGCTCTCACATGCTCCATTATGAGTAGTATGAGACCCTCATGAAGAACCGATTCCCTCCTATTTTTTTAAATGAGCATACACCGACACCTCTAGTGAGGAAAAAATAAAGAAATGGAACAAAATATATAACCCATGTCTGAGATGATTCAACAAAGTGAAATGGTGACCTAAAATTGTAATAAACTAACTGTCTAAGGTAACATACTGCATGATGATGTCCACTACATCAGCCCAAATTTTCTTCAGAGACATCCACTCTTAACCCCAAGATTGCATGGGTAAGTACAAGAAGTTGGGTCCACATTTAGGGGAAGTGTCATTTTTTAGCTTTAAAATAAATACTCATTGATTTTTTTAGAATAGGTACCCATTTTGAAGTGGGTACTTGTTCCAAAAGGTTTGAAACTCAAAAGACATGTTTTTCATTTGTATTTAGGCTCATAAAAGGCATGGTAACCCAACACTTAGGCTTAGACTTGCAAGTACAAGGTCATGGCAATTTCAAGAGAAAAAACTTTGGCAATATAGCTAATGAGGATTTTTTAAAATTTGTTCTATGAAATTAAAACTCGTTATATATGGCAATGTCTAGTTTTCAAATATGTAAATTTTTTATGATTTGATTTTTTTTTTTAGTTTTTATTTAATTTATGATGAAATAGGTCCATAAACTTGAAATGTCAGGTTTTCGTATTTTTTAAAAATTGTTTAATTTGTTAATTTTCTTGTTTAAAAAATTAAATGGCATCAATATATAAGCAATTATTTACATAATGAGAAAAAGAAAATTTAAAAAATGATAAGTTTGGGTCAAGTTATGGTGTCCGTACACAAGGATTTTAAAAACCAGAAATTAGGGCCAATAAAAAATTAATAAGTAAAAAAATATTATAAAAAATTATAAAAAATATCCTCATCAATCTTCATTATAATATACATATTTCCCCAAAATAAATTAGAAAAATAATTTTATTTATGTCAAATTATGGTGTCCGTACACATGCATGGTATGGTCCTAAAAATGTGACTTTTAAAGAGTGGTTTTTGTACATGCATATTAAAATTATTTTGAATCATCTGGGTATTAGAATAAATTGCATATTGAAAACTAAACTCAAAATACAAAAGTTCATATTACTGAACTTTTAAAAGATTCAATGTGTAAATGCTTCAAATTTTAAGTCCAAATATGAAAAATTCTAAAAATTAGGAAAAACACTTCCACTTTTTGAACATTTTGTGGACCCAACTTCTTGCACCTACCCACATCTTAATTAGCTTTTTTCGCTCATCATCTTTAACGAACTAGTCTATGACGTCCTCATTACTCTTCCTCTCCTAGAAGAATTTAATACCCACCAACGGAAAATTGGTAATGGAAGCTATATACTCCTCATTAATCACAAACTCCATTCCCATTACCTGTAACTTATGATTATGCCAATAGCTGAAAAATTCTACAGAAGCCTTAGGATAATGGCCGTGAAGCCTTTCCAAGAAGCGCGTGAAATTACCATGCTCTAAAATCCTCCAAATTTTATGGTTCTTCCTCTACCTTACATAAGAATGGGGCTTGATCCTGCTACAATCATCCCCCATGATCACATTCACCATAAATAGAAACCCTTGGAAAGAGACGATCGTTTGAGAGCCAACAAGCAAAGGAACACCCACAAAGCATGTGATTAGAATGTAGACAATAATGGTAATGACAATCTAGAATTTGAGCTCACCAGTATCCATCTTTTCATAATAAAACCTTAGCTTCCTCGAGGAGGGAATACTCCTCCCATTCCTTAAAATCATTAATTCTGATAGCCTCACTAGCAAAGAAATTTGCCAATGAGTTTCCCTCTCTATAGATATGAGTGACACAAGTTTCCTCACAAGATCTAAGCATAATTATAGAATCCTTGATGAACTAATCAATTTTCCAAGTAGGCTTCTAGATACCACGTAGGAAGTTAATGATGTTTAGTGAATCTCCCTCCACCCAAAGCTTAGAGTAGCCCTTGTCCAAGGCAAACTTAATGCTGATGAATTCAACCTTGGCTTCCGCATGGTGATTGGTCTAGTTTCCCAATGGGAGTGCCACCGCACCCAAGAGCCTACCAATATCATTTATCAATACCCCCCCACAACCTATAGGCCTAGGGTTACCCTTGGCTTCCCTATAAAAATTAATCTTAACCCACCCTGGAGGTGGGGGATTACACTTAGTACTCAATCTAGCATTGATGCTTGACTTAACAACCTTAAACAACAAAAAGGTTTTTAATTGTTACATCCTTTTCCAATTTTCATTTTACGACAAACTCTTACTATTGTGTGTTGGATTTAATTCAAATCTCTTACTACATCTATCATGTATGTCATAGAACTACTTTCTCATCCTCTCATTCTCCAAACACTTATCAATGCTTTCACATAAACATATTGTACCTATCACATAGGTATCATACATTGAACCTCTTTTTTCTATGCATAATCCCATCATAGAGCTATCAATAAATACTTTTATTGAATATTATTTCAAGAGATCTCTCAATACTTTAACAAACTCTAGCCATGCAACCTTTTCTACCCTTTGTATTTTGCTCCAATTTTTTGTCTATTCAGCTATAAATTTCAAAATTCCAAATGCTTACAAGGGTAATAACCCTTGTCCATTCTCCATGTTATCATTGTTACCAAAGGTTTTAACTAAGACCTTAATAAAAAATCACAACAATTGGAAACATGACATAAACCAAGAACAAGCCTGAATTACTTTGTCATTGTTCATTTCTTACTATCACCACAAATGTAAACATTCTTCACTTTTATTTATGACTATCACAAAGGGTCTCCATATTTTTTATTATCTATGTATTTGACATGCCTTTCTCCACCATTTGGTGTTGATAATGAAACACAAAATAGGGAACAAAGCACTGATTATCCGCTACAACAAACCTTTGTAGGGTTTTTATAAACAAAGTTTGCACATATTGAAGTGTAGTGTATTATCATTAAAAAAACTCATACATAATTTTTTATTATAAGGAATATAACATTTCATAGGTAGCATACAACCTTCTCAACACCTATCTCACTGATAATAAATAGATTTCCATGTTGCATACCTGAAAATATTGAAGTCAAGTGTCAAAAAGCACTAAGATTCCATGATTTCCTTTTAATGTGGTGCTTGAAAAGCTTTGGTTGTAAAAATAGCCTACATAAACTATGGGGGAAGACCTAGAAAGGTGAAAAACCATAAGGGAGGTCAAACCAATGAAAGGAAATAAATTTTTTCTTAAAACAACTTCCCCCCAAAATACATGCAATGTGGGATTTGACACGTTCTAAGGATTTTTACACTTAACAAAAAAAAAGATTCAAACCTAAGGCATCACTTAAGACTTAAGCTATGTTCAAGACACTTAATAGCTTAACCTTAGAGAAACTTAGGAATATTTGGGAATTAGGACTAGATCAATGGCTTTTGCAAAAACTTGAGTAACCTATAAAACACTATCTTAGACTAAAGGGAAAAAGAAAGGACACTTTTGGAAAACTTTGTTGATACTTGGACTAAAGGTATTTTAGACTTGTTTATGGAGACACATATTTGAAAGTTGGGAGACACTCTTGCATTCATCTTCTCTTTAATGGAGTTGATTCTTCTTTAGATTTTGTGAGGGAACACTTTGATCCTCTTGTTCACTCTCTACATGATCATCCATCACAAGTTGACATGAGTGTGGATACTTTGGATCAACATTTGGAGGAGACATCTTTAGATGAGATAATTAAGTATTTGGATTGTGTTCTACATATTTCTCTAGGAGATTCTTAATTTTTATTTTAAATAGTGTGGCCCAAAACACTTGGTTTGATTATGACAATCTTCAAGATTGAAATGGGGACACTTGAGACGAGTTAAGAGACTTCATACATTTTGAGTTTTCTTCCTATATATTTATTTTAGGAATGTAAATATAGCTTTCATACACCTTTGGTTTTGTTTCTTCCTAAGGGGAGGAAAATTGTTTGAAAATCATGGACCATTTTCTATATCTAGTTTTGAGCATCTACCATTAGATCTCTTTGGGGGGCTTCTTGGCCTTTCCACTTCATTTCTCTCTCTATTATGGGGGGTGTACTTTATTTTTGTGGGAGAGGGCTTCTTCTTCTTTGGGGGAATTTTATTTGGACATGGGTACTTCATCAAACTTCATTTGCTAAGACCCATATTTTTCACCCACTTAAGCTATGCTTAGGGGCTGTTATTGTAGGCTTTTTATTTTCCTTGCATTAGTGGATGTTTATTTTTTCTACACTTTTATTAATCTTGCTTATGTTTTTGATTAGGGGTAAACAAGGTTTTGAATGGACCCAAAACCATTTACAAATAGGTTTTTAAGGGACCCAAAACCCTATTTAACAAACATTGCTAAAAGATAAACCACAACCAACCAACAATCTAACAACAATAGCTTCTTAAAGATATACTAGAGTACCCAAGAAACAACAAATTAAGATTGCTTATATCTTTGATTATAGGTAAATTAGGTTTTGAAGGGGCCCCAAAACATTTAGAAAAAGGACCGTTGGATTAATAGATAATCAAAAACAAAATGAGCAACCAAAAAGTAACAAAAAACTAGAAAAACACTAGCTAGAAAGAGGAACAAAAATAGCAAGAGACTACAGGTTCTTTAAGATATCAACCGCTTCCAAATTATTGTCAATAATATTTTGGTGCACATTCATAACCTCAGTGACCTCCTTAGTAGGGATCCCAACATTCAACTTAGTTTTGTCATGAGTGCTAGTACAAGGAACCTTCTCACTAACCCCTTCAATCTGCACACTAGGGAGATGAATCACATCATCAATAGCATGTTTCACTCTAGATGCTTCCCCCAACCACTTCCTAGCTTTCTCATTCAGGAAACACAACCCCTTAGCTTCATTTTTCATTGTAAACTTACTAACATCTACAACCATTTCTAGCTTCAGATAGGCATGGTCCATTTTATCTTCTAGAGTTGCAATTCTCAATTCAAAGGATTTTTTCATCTTCAACATCTCATTAGTGACAATTTTCATCACATCAACTAACTAATTAATTTGGGTCTGCAAAAAAAGCTCCATGGGAGTAGAGGACTCCCCAACTTTATGTACTAGAGATTGAACCTTCAAATTTGTGAGGTTAAATTCATTGAAAGCCCACTTAAAAAGCCTAAAGAGAGTTAAAGTATCATCCTTCACCATAAAATCATGTTGGGAAAGTCCTCCCTATTGCAATTGAATACTTCCTTGTCATCCTCCCAGTCCTCCAGGGAATCCCTTTTTACATTTTCATTCTCAAGAGCATCCTTCCCTTTCTGAATTGCATTAGGAACCTTAATCTTGCACAAGGAACTCTCAATCTCAACAACCACATTCCTACGTTGTTCCCATTCCTTCCAATTTTCTAGACCACCAGTAACCTACAGAGGCCTAACATTAGGAGAAAAAACACCAATACTAATAGTCTCCTCTTGGTTTAGGAAAAAATCTACTTAGACTTCTTTTGAGAGCTCCCATCCTTCAAACCCACCTTCCTCTTCAAACCAATCAAAGGGGGATCACCAAAGTTATCTCCCACAAAATTATTCTTCACTTTCTTTAGAAACAAGGAATCACCCTTAAATTTATTACCACCCGAAAACTTTCCAAGTTTGTCTTTATGAGTTTTAGAGGGGTTATCCAATTCCTCCACCTCTTCACTACCAGTAACATATTCTTCAAAATTATGGGTTTTGGGTTATTTCCCCTTCTTAATACTCTTACCCTCAAAGCAAGTGGGAAGCTTCAAATAAACCTCCATGGAGGCTTTCAAACCAAGCACATACTCCTCATTAGCAGCCCCCCTAATTCAGACCCAGTGTCATATTTTGAATCATGCTTCTTTTGTTAGCCTTTAGAAACCCTCTTAGGTTGATCAAGAATAGTATAGGACTTAGAATACTTTGAGATTAAGAGGATAAGAACCTCATGGAGAATATGATTTTAGGGTTTCATCTATGGTCTCTTATACCACTTTCTAGGGAAACACACAAATAAAAAGGAAAGGAAACCTTTTTCTATGCATGAAGTGATTGAGCAAAACAAATGGTACCCAGACAAAAGAGAAAAAATCCTATCAAGTGTAAAATACCTCATTATATCTTCAACCACGTGGCCCCATATTGCCTTGATAGAGTTGCGAAGATATCCCCCACATTTCACCCTCTCTAATCTTTTCCTTTCATCATCCTTGAAGAAAATTTCCATGGCCACACTCAACTCTTTCTTATCTTTGTAGAATTTCCTTCCCTTGATGGACAAACCTGTAATCTTAGCCATGAGTTGTTTAGTTATATTAAACTCTGTCCCACCAAGCTTCAACACTCTATTCTACTGGCCCTAAACAAAATCCTGTGATGCCTTAGGGTCATTCCCATGGAGTCTTTCCATGTATGGAGTAACTCCACCAACTTGAAAATGCTCCCAAACCTTCTCATTAATCTTAGAAGAGACACGTAATTGGTTTAGCTCGATTTCATTCACCACCCATGGTAGCAACAACCAAAAACCACAACAATTTGAAAGATTTGTAGAGAATTAAGAGAATCCTCAAGAAGATGATAACCTTACAACCACCCACAATCCATGTGGGGAAGATGTGGTGGTAGGGAGAAATAATTAACCTTGAATGTTGATCCTTCTAGACTTTAGTCCCATCAAAAAATAACAAGGAGAAGCCTCTATGGAGATCACGCCTAGATTTGATATGCCACATATAATGCTCATGTGATATTACTAAATGATGAAAATAACCCCTTCCTCAGCCTATTTTTTTAATAAAGCTTTCTTATGTTCATAAAGTGATTTTAATTAATTAATAACTAGGAGATAAGGAGATAAGGCGTTGAGGTGTCACCACCTCAAAAGGGTGGAGCATTTACTTTTTTTAGACCACTTGGTGGTCACTCTCTATTTGTTGGATTTTCCACCTCCATCCTCTCCCTACTTCTATATAAACTCACTACTTATCTTGTATACTCATATTCATATTCATTGCTACATACGTTGACGTACATATACATTAATGCATGTAGTCATTCTTCTGCAACTTTTCTTTGAGCTCCTAATGCAATTTTTTCATCTTGACATTTGCACATATCTTGGAATTTCAGGTCTAGAATTGGATTATTTAATTTAAAGTTTTATAGGTTATCTCTCTCATAGAAAGATCTTAGTTATGCATATGTTTCAAATTTCTAACATTAAGTAGTAAATTAAAATATATTTATATGAGAAATCTCTTTTAATTGAGCTGTTATATTTAGGAAATTTATCCCATCAAATTTATTTTTGTTTGACCCTCATTTTAGTTAGGGAATTTATCTTGATGGATAACATAGCACACCATCATCTTTACCAATTGAATTATAAGAAAATATTACAATAGTATAAAATTTTATGTGAAATCTATAGCGAAAAACTATGATAATATTAAATTAGCTAATTTGTCAAGTTCTTTGAGAAAATTGGAAAATAATTTGGCCAATAAGGACATGATATTTCTAGAATTGATGATAATGAATGATAGTGCTTCTAGATTTAGAGTGATATGAAATGTTATGCTAAATTAAATGCACAATTAAATCTAGAAGCACTATGTTTCATATTTGATCAATATTTTTTAAATCTAATGTATATAAAATCTAAAGCAAGTAAGCAAACTCAAATTTTTACAATACAATAATACTTGCCTTAAAATTATTGTTAACAATAAATTTTTATTTATACATAATTTATTTGGTCTTATAATATTTTAATAATGTTATCTTTCTATTGTTATAATATATATATATATTTTTTTTTTTGATACGCACGATAGAAGTATTATATTAAAAAGGAAAAAGCATACAAGCGTCTGCTACGCAGGAAAACCAACCACCATCACCAGTGGGCAAGATGACAGCCCAACCACCAATTCAAAACCAAGAACCCCGAGCCCGAGCAAGCAACAACCCGAAAAACTTGAAACAGAGACGGGGATTAACAGACCGAACCACTCCCCCATATGAATAAGCAGCCAAAAAACCAACTACTACAAAAAACGGCCGATAGAGATTTAAGACACAGATCCACCTTACAAGAAACCATTGACCTCCGCAAAACAAATAAAGCCCTCCAACCAGTCCAAACCCTCCGTCGGCACCATCATTAATTTGCGCTTCAGAAACTCCACAGCCACGTCCGCGAGCTTCCGGTGGCGAGACAAAGCTGGCCCTTTAAGATCAAGGAGGAAGGGATACACCTTGACCGCTTCCTCCGTATGCCATAAGAGAGGCAAATCAGCCGGGCGCGGAATACCTTTACCCAGAAGGGCCGCCTTCAAAGTATCTTCCAAGCCACCGAGTAAATCCGCACGGAACAAACGCTCCATTAGTTCCCGCGCCACCTTCTTCGGAATTTCCAGGTCCAATAAAACTGCTAGAAAACGCGAGGAAATGTGAGCATTGTCTCTGGCATATTCCTTTCGATGCAAGTGTTCATTTCCCAGAACCATCTTAACCGCGACCAGTAACACAGGATCATCCTCAATTAGAATTCGTTTCAGCCTTTGGTCTGAGATCTCCCTAAAAGCTATTTGACGCTCCGTGGCGACCAAAGAAACCGGCGTGTCCACACCGAAGCATTCCAAACCATCCAAGGAAATATGAATGGTGAACTTCGATTTTTTCGACCCCTCCATGGTAACAGCTACACCCTGCAACACAGAAAAACAAAACCAGAATGCGAAAGCCAAGCACCGGAATGAATATGACGGATCCAAATTTAAGCCCGTGAGAATCCGCTTGGCCATCGCACAAATGCCGAAATTATGGAAGGACGATCTTCACATCCTCGCTATGAAGGAGGGCTACGGCCGCAGTCCGAGCACCATTAACTATAATCACTTCAAGTGAAGTGAGTCGCCACCCGTCTACACTGAAGTCTTGTCAAGGGTTGCCGTATTCGACGTGTCGCCAAATGACAGACTTGAAACAAAGCCCAACTTGCAATCTGACAAACATAAATGCTCTGCTTCGAACGAGCCGTCCTCATTAAGGTGACCAACATTCCTTCTGCGAACTCAAATTCCAAGAATGACATGGATATGTCACCTCAGCATCCTCTCCCACCGTCGCATAGCCATCTCACACCCTCGGATTTAGGTGTCAAAGGAGAGGCTGGGGAGGGACCCACCCATCCGCCCACAATTGTTATAATATATTATTATGTCAACTAACTTGTTAATTAAATTAATAAAAGATTTTAAGTACACCTATCTAAAAAATGTTAACAAATAATTATTTTATTTACTTCAAATAGATATATTTTATTCTAGTTTAGATCTATTTATGAATTATTTTATTTATTAGTCATTTTTTTTACTTTACAACTATTCAAAAATAATTTTATTTTATTTACACTATTTACTTAGGAAATTTTTTTAATTATATATTTTCTTAAAATAATTCTTTAACAAATAAAATAGCTATAAAAAAATATAACAGTGACTTATATATACACTCTTATAAAAAAATATGTATTTATTTAAGATATCTTTACTATTTAAATAAATTTTTAAAAATTATGTAGATATTTTTTAAGTCAAAGAAAGATTGATAACAATGTTATTTAGCTAATGACATTTTAAATATTTTTAATTTTTTTTAATGTGGTTATTTTAGTGCTCTTTGATGTAGGAATTAAGTTCTATTTTAGGTAGATATATTTAAATTATAAATAAATTGATTCACATGTGTTTAAAGATGATATTTATATTTGTAAGGATGAAAATTATATATTTAAGATTGATTTATAACATTTCACATCTTAATCTTTATTAGTGGATTTGCATTCATAATCCTTAAACATATTTTCTATCATTATAAATGAAATCTTTAAGTGCAAATTTGATGGAGACCACTTTCACAAATAAATTGGGACCTTTTATTTTTCAAATTCATAGTTCAAACTTATCTACTATGAACCACTTTACTAGCCACTATGAGCCATTTTAACATGTAATTATGTTAATTGGTGTGCTCGGTGCTTGTATTTAAGAACATTCATTCACTCATTTAAAAATAATCCAAAAAAATATAATACTTTTCTAGAGCATATCTAGATTTCAATTTCTAACTGTGGATAAAAATAATTCAGCACGTAATCAACTATCACTTTATCCTAGGCGCACTACATAATTGTTTGTTGTCTTCAATTCTTTTTCTTAAATCAATAAATTTAGTCTACCAAGGGTCTAGCCTAGAAGAACAAAAGTCTTGTGATCCAGCAAATTATATGGGTTGTTTATTTTGCATAAAAAATACTCCAATTCCCTCCACCAAAGCATCACACTCTAAAACAAAAGGAAGTGAAAATATTAGAAAAGAAAAAGTGAGACA
>VDFB02060633.1:0-11006 GCA_007258455.2 Sequoia sempervirens
ACCATAAACATAGTTATAGACCCTTTTCTGATCTCACATTCATCATCTTGAAACATAAGATTGCATCCTTTGCTACACATTTTACCAAAACTTAAGAGGTTATTCCTTAAGCCCTTGACATAGTAAACATCATCAATATTATGCTTGCCACCAAAGCTAATTGAACCTATTCCACATATCTTACCACTTGAATCATCACCAAATCTAACAAGTCCTCCATCATAATTTTCAAGTTTAACAAACATACAAGATTGGCATCATTTCTACGCATTTTTCCAACTTACTCAAAGGAGGTTATGCCTTAGAAACCCCACATGACATAGTAAAAATCATCAATATTATGCTTGCCATCAAAACTGATTGAACCTATTCCACATAGCTTAGCACCTGAATCATCACCAAATCTAACAAGTCCTCCATCATAATTTTCAAGTTTAACAAGCTTACTCTTGTCTCTGGTCATATAGTTTAAATCCACTACCAATGATTCAATAGTTCTTATCTATCTATGAAGGTAGATACCAAGTACAACTAGTCTTAGCTTTTTATCTTTGGAGGCTATCCTTCACATATTTGAGTTAACATAAATAGATTCATCTTTTAAACCATGAACAAGCATTCATCATCATTATCTCATAATCAAATTCATCCACTAGAAATGCTGTACATCTTCTCAACATAATACTTTTTCTTAATCATTTAACCTTTTTCTCCTTATTTTTGTCATTCACAACTCTATTTGCAAATCTTGAAGCATAGTGACCTATCTTTCCACAACTAAATTACGAAGAGCTTTCCATTTGTACTTACACAGTGCCCTTTTTCATCTTCTCACAAAGTTAGCTTCCACATCCTTCAAGATCCTCCACAGTCGATTCTTCAATCTTCTCTGATTTTCCAGCCTTAAAAGTAGTTTCAAATTTTGTACCAATTGCACCAAATTCTCTCATTTCAAATGTAGTTAGAGAACCATACAATTGATCTCTAGTATACTAATCTAGATTTGAAAATTCCTCAATAGCAAAAAAATTATGACTATAATATTTAGGAAGGGTTCTAAGAATTTCCTTTACCACTTTTGATTCTTTGACTTTTCCACCAAGACCTCTGATGAATTTGACCACTTCATCTACCCTCTACATATATCTTGTAATGTTTTCATCTTCAGTATTCACAAAGTTCTTAAATCATGATCTTTAGATTCTACAACTTTTCTTGCTTGACCTTATCATCTCTTTCATAAATTCATTCCAACTTTGTCCAAATTTCTTTATCATTTTTTCAAATTCATAACTTTCACTAATTCATAACTTGTAAGACTACTTAAGAGAGTATACATCACTTTACTATTGCTATTATAGGAATTTATTTTAGTTTCAGTGCTTAGACCGTTTGTAGGCATAGTATATCCATTCTAAACTAATTTCTAGACATCATATCCTAGAAAACTTAAAAATCCCTTCATCCTTGTTTTCCAGAATTGCATAGTCTATTCCATCAAACATAGGGATCTCCTTCTTGTGCACGATCCCATATCTACCTTAAGTGGTTAATATTTCTTCCACGGAACCTTGATTTGATACCAATTGTTGAACGCACAAGACAATTAAGAGGGGGGTAAATCAGTTGTACCTTAAACCTTCAAAATTCTCATACACATTCAGATCCACATTAACTTAATTAACCCTTAATGTGTTATAACAAATTAGAATGAAAGGAAAATTATTGAAACTGAAACAACCAAACACCAGATTTATGTGGAAGACCAAAGAAACCATGGAGATGATTAGCTCACAATATAAGTAATATCAACATTAAATACAATAGGGCTCACTGTCGGAGGACTCATTACCCATAGAAATAAAGGATGACTACCAAAAGGGTCAATACCAGAATAGAAAAGATGATAAAGAAGAAATGTTACATGGAGAAAATCATCTCAATGTAATAGAGAATCCACCACAATGTCACCAACACCTTCACAACTTGGCTAAAGAATTGTAGATACCTTATACTCACTGTATCCAATAGTCTAACACATGAAATCTTGCATTGCACTTCTAAAATTCACACTCTAACACTCTAAAAGTTGCATCATTCACATCTCTCTTGTCTATCTCATCATTCCTCAATAAGTCAACTCTTATTTATACCATCCTCAACATTGAAACCCTTCTCCATGTTCGGCTATGCACATCAACCATGCAAATTCAAATTAGGTTAGCAACAAAAAACTTCTATGGTAGATACAAGTGAAAGCAGACCACATCACACCTTATTTAGGACCCAAATATATAACAACACTCAACTACATGCTTCTATAAACAATAATTATCTACCACAATTAGTGTAAACACCGGGTAAGTCATTACCCATGTAAACACCATTAGAAAATTTTTAGTACACGCTTCCTTAAATCCAAGGATGACTTTCAAACCACACACTGCACTTGAATATGATCTAGAATATTCCACAAACACTCTAAAATCCAACAAAATCCTTCAGAAAAACTTTGACTTGAAAAATGTACACACCTAGTACACTCAAACAACTCTGCCATACATTGTTACTTGAGAAATTGATTTCTGAAGCACCAAACCTTGAATCACTTCAACTGAAGAAATATACCAACACTATCAATACTTCTTCAAATCCACAAGACCTAAAACATAAGTATGGAGAAACATAGAGCAAATGCATTTCTCGCAGACACCTCTACAATGCACAGTTCACACACTGGTGAACACAACTTCCTCTGCACAGTGATCCAACGCACCAAATTTTGGATATAACACCTTTGAACATCTCTCACCAACATATATGAAATGCATAGGTTGATCTTTAGCCTAGAATAAATGCAGAGAAAAACTAGAACACTACTATGCAACACAAAACACCATTACAACACATTGTTTCCTCTTTTTATCAAATTTTCTCAAAAGCACTTGGAGACCAAGCAACAAAGACACATCCTCATCATCTTCAACACTTCCTTAATAGTAACTTAATCACATACCCATAGGAAAAATATTATCAAAGTAACAATAGAGGTTGACACTAGTAGATTTACTAATGACAACATAATGCAACTAATCAAAGCATGGGTAATATCAACTTCTCACACTCTTGCAACAATCTCACCCAACAATAGACATCAATGATAACACATTCTTGTTGACATCAATGGCAACACTAACTGATCATACTCGCAACAACTACTTCTATTAAGCATCTAACACCACACAACTATCACACCCAAAAACCTCAAATGACCAAAATAAGTATGAGTTCACATTAGATTAAACTCCACTTCAATTCAATTGTGAATATGAGATATTTTCCTACAAGAAAAAGAATATGAGTGAATGAGCCTAGATATGTTGCATGATTCAAATATCCTTTTATTTCAAATTAAATCTTCTCATAGTCCTAAGTATATCTTGGATAAACATAAGGGTTTTTTTTTTTAATGAGTTCTAGACAATGCAAATTGATGCAATATTGATTACTCTTACACCTTATTCCTTTCCTTTTAGTATGAACTTTGTGGTAAAATTTTAAGTTAATATAATCACTTTTGTATTTCTATGTAAAGGATAAACAACATAAATCTTGTATTTTTTATCCTATCTAAGCTTAGAGGTCCCTTCAATGTGTTTTTTTCTACTTTCTATTATATAATGGACGTATTTGGTGATGCATTCACCATGCTTTCTTTCGAGTTATTTTTTAAAAACTTGAGATGGGATTAGGCTACACTAGCATAGTTAGAGCCACTTTATAGTTCCAAAACTCATGCATTGGTTGCACAATCATCCAACAGGAAAGGAAAGAAGACACAAAAGTATAAGATAGAATCTACATCAATCAATGAGAGTTCATCCAAGCTAAAGAATAATTTATATTATAAATTCCGATCCACTCCTAAAAATAATAAATATTCTAATTCCAGTTAATCTTCCTCCAAGATAATGAAGAAATTAGGAGATTCTTATAGTTTTTGCAGAAAATAAGGTCACATATTTACTAGATGTTGAAAGAGAATAAATGGATTAGAAAAATCCATATAGTAGCACACTATTTTTCCCTCTAATTCTTCTTCCACCAACATATTCACCACACTTTTTAAATATGCTTTATCTTTAGCACATAGTTTTATTATAGACTTTGGAGTCTCACATCACATGAATCATTCAGTTGATCTACTTGACTCTTTTTGATAATAATAATTCTCATATTATAATGGATAAATCATTATAGATTATATTTTTGGGGTCAAGGACTATATAAATGACTAATGATTTCACTAAGAATTTTCTTTTTGTTCCCAATACTTTTGCTAATCTTCTCTCTATCTACTATATTTGTCATACTAGTGGGTCAAATAGTTGAATTTTCACCATATGATTTTGTCATTTTTTATATCCATCATTGAGACATAATTATTACTTTAGGTAGATCTAATTATGAGTCTATATTGTACATGTTTCTTTCTTTTGAGTCATCTAGTGATTCAACACACATTTCCCATATAGATTTTTTTATCAATATGAATTTCAACCTCTATTGAATGATGAGTTAAATATATTAGTGAAAGCATGGGAATGGATTCAAGTTGTGTGACTCTGCTAAATGAATCCAAACCTCTAGGTGAAGGGTTGGTTCCCTCTCTAAACTAAGTGTGAAGTATTGATCTAACAAAATATTGAATGCCTATGAACTAGTGTTAATCCTACTTAGTGAACTTTCCAAGAGAAAAGAGTGGAGGAATATAAAACATAAAATTGTTATGCATCAAGCTTATAATGGTTTCTTCCTACCCAAAAAACACAAATAACCAACAAGAATTATAGGATACTCATGCAGTTCTCTACTCTACCATTTCTAGGAGGTATGTACAAAGGTTGGGGTTTGAAAGTGCTCTAAGAGGGAAAATACATCCACAATTAGTTCTAAAAACCAATATAACATAGAATACATACATAGGATATGAAAAAATTCACTTGCACTTAGAGGTAATAAAACTTACACAAGATGCAAGAGAGAGAAGAGATGAAAATTTGATAACATTTTATTGATACAGAGGTATAGAGCCAATTTATAGTTGTAGAAGTTTAAAATTGCAAGTATCTAATATAAAAATCAAAATAACCCCTTACAATGAGGATAATGTTTCTTTTATAACTCAAAAGGGCACAGGAGAAAGGAGGAGCATGTGGTAGATGTAGAAACCCTAGCCACAACCGAATCCAATAAATTTTAGACATGTGTCAATCAAAAACTTGAGCTAGAAGTGTGAGTCCATGTCATGCTTCCACATCGATGAATCCATGGATAAAGTGCAAAAATTCCCACAAAATCTACTAGAAAATATAGCTAGGGATGACTCTAACAAAAAGGAGGTATGAAATTTATGAATACAGCATGGGCATCATTTCCCCCATTAGAATTTATGTAAATTCATTAAAGATCATTTATGGGCCCTTTGCTAATCAAACTTGGTAGTTGTAGACGGTGTTACAATATTGATGGCATTTTTGGGTTGAAAACATGTCATATTTAGCCAATTATGGAAATTTGACACCCTTTCAAATGTCACTATTTCCAATTTCAAAAAATTAACACCCTTTTAGATGTCACTTTTGGCCAATTGTGGAAATTTAACACCATTCTAGATGTCACTTTTGGCTAATTGCATAAATCCAAAACCCTTTCAAATGTCGTGTTTGGCCAATTACAAAAATTTGACACCCTTATGGACATCACTTTTAGCTAATTGCATAAGTTGGACACCCTTCCATATGTCATTTTAGCCAATTGAGGAAATTTAACACCCTTTTGGATGTCACTTATGGACAATTGTGAAAGTTCAACACCTTTTTGGATGTCAATTTTGGCCAATTATGGAGATTCAACACCCTTCCAAATGTCACTTTGGCCAATTATGAAAATTTGACACGCTTCCAGATATTACAAAATTTTGGCCCTAATTTGGATATATCATGATACCCTTAGAACTTCCACCATATCCTAAAGAACCCAAAAATTTTGTAATAGCATAACTTGGTCATTTTTTACCTAGTTTTCTCCAAATTTGAACTGGAGATACTAATTTGGGCCCTCTACAAGATAGGAAACTTGATAACCTTCACACTTAGCTATTTTTTAGATTTATCAATTTAAGGTAATTGAATAAGGACCAAGGGACTAATGCAAAAATCAAAGGCATAAACATATGCAATATGGTCTAGATAAGATCTCTCAAATCAGTTATAACTAATGGGCCATAAGGTGGGCGTGAAATGTCAAAAATTTGGTGAATTTTATGAGATTATTACCTACTAATGATGGAATCCACAAGACTTAACAATCCATTTGGAACATAGTCAAGGGTTAACAACAATTGAAATAGGACATGTCTCAACACAATAAAATTGGACATGTGCAAATTACATATGGAGGAAAACAAAAAAATCTAGATAATAAATTCTCCTAATGAGAATGTAGAGTGTGTAGAAAAACTTCTTGGGAAGCAACAAAGACTAGACTAATATATGCATGATTGAATCATAGCCTCATAAAAATTTCTTGAGGTGTATCCCATTCATTGGCATAGGAAGAGATTCACAAACCAACCTTGAGAGACAAAAATAATTGGCTTCCTTGCAGTTGGTAATGATGCAGGGGCAACTCCAATTGGCATAAAAATTGCTATGCCTTCCCACCTTTGCTCTATATGCATAATATTTTAGTAATTCTTCCTCATTGAACACTATGTTGATAGCCTTCTTGTAAAAATTCCTTTTGACCTATGGCAGGTGAGTTTCAAAGGCTATAGGGTAAGCACAGGCTCTCCCAACTCCATTAAGCTTATCAACCTTGGCCACTTACTGGAAATGGCAGAAAGGTGGGTGTTGGTGGTAGTTGGGCGCATTGCTCCAAAAATCATTCTACTCTATTTTACACAGAGATGGTAGGTCCTAAAACCACTTCTCCCCAGAGGTCTCTATAGTTGGTTTCTCAACTATGTTTATTTTTACTGAAAACGTTTCAATGAGGTTCTTAATGTTCAGGGGCTTGCTGGTGAGGCCAGGCTTCTTGTTTGTTGCGAAACGGAGACTCTAATACAAACCCAACTAATTCTTAGGGAGTATAAAAAAGGAAAAAGAATGGTCAGGATTAAGAGAGTGGCCGGATTCATCTAATTAACCAGACCTGTTACTCTTCAAGGAACACCTAAACCAAAATGTAGAACAAATCAACCTATAATCAATACAAAGTTGGACATTCATTCACAGTGCAAACTTTAACAACATATCACAAATCACTATTTTTGAACAAAAGAAAAGATAAAACTTCATTCCTTGAAGATTCCCAAATCCGGAAATGATTAACAGCAGCAGAACACCATTCCAAGAGGAACAACTTGAACCAAGTTTAAATATGGCTAACTTCTACTATTACAAAACATGGCTAGCATTTATAAATCTAGCAAGATTCACCAATGTACAAAAACCGATGTCTTCAAATTGACTCAAATAAACTAAGAATTGCAGAAAATTCTCTCATCTATTCTACTGCAGAACTCTAATCAGCTAATCTGTAAAACTTCTAACTGTCTTTTCCTAAGTGTCTAACCCTTACAAAGTGAGCAGATTTTACATTTAATAGCTCACTAATTATATAATTTCCTCTCCAAACTGAGACATCAAAAAGTTGTAGCTTTCATATGCATCCAACTCTTTACCAAGACAACTTTCAATTTTAGGTCTTGCTTGACCTTAGCTGATTTCAGTTTCAAACTCCACTCTCCAGTTTGATTTTAGTTCACAATTGCAACTTTTAGTTTCCAATTTTATAACTCCGAGTTTATCCCCTTTTGCATAATTTAAAGAAATATCTTTCCCAAAAATAAACTCAAGTTGGCCCACCATATGTTCAGTTTACAGCCAGTTCAAAGATCTTTTAGAAAATCTTCCTCCTTTGCATGTTTGTTTTACAAATCATCTCCAAAATATTTAAGCATTGGCCACTAAGAGCCACCATTTCACAATCTTTAAAGTACCTAAAAAATCATCAAAATGCACCAATTAATTGATATATTAACATAAATCAAATAATAATCAACACCTAGACTCAATAAAATGCAAACTTCAACATTTAATTTCCAAGATTGAAATAATCAAACCCCCTTTTTAACTAAAGTTAATGTTATTTTAAATTATTGAAATCAAATAACATTAAAATTCGTTCTTATAAGGATCTGAAATTCTGAGGCCGCTCCCCTTCTAGTCTTTCCAAAACACCTACAAATCATACAAAAGCACATTTAATTAATTTGTAAAACTAAACAACCAATAACACTTCAAATTTATAATAAAACAAAGATTCAACGCCCATAATTGAAATGATAATAGAACCCTTTTTTAAACTTAATGTTATAAAATAACATTAAATATAATGTCTCAACACCATTGACTTCCTGAATCCGCATAACCTCTGCTTATGTGATGTCACTATTGAAGAGGCATTTTCTGCTTTTTATTCAATTTCATGTATATCATACTTTATCTAGCACACCTTGAAAACTCTAGAAGTCCTCTGTGAAATACTTTGCACACGTCATTCAAGGTTTTTCCTTTTCTTGAAAGTTTAAATTTTACATCAACTAACTGCATTTTGCTCGAAAGTTTTCAAGAAATCCCTTATGTGTTGATCCTGCAATTACAATGTTTATGAAACCAAATCCCTTCAAAGCATTCAATCAATCAATAAGCATTTGTGTAGGTTTCATCATAATACATGCATTTCATAAGATGGCTTTTTCTTTGAGGATCTATAAAACAGTTTGTATTTTCTTGAAAACTCCAAATGCTTACTCATTTATAGATGTAGCTTGTGACCCATCTATACCTTCAAAATATTGCATACATGTTTACAGGGGTATTTGAAATTTGTTTCAAAGATTGAAGATTTCAGCTTTATATCGGTTAATTGCATGTGCTTGACAATTACTCTCAAACTTCACAAAAAATCCATTATATACATTTTCAGGGTAGTTGCAATTACACGATCTTATTAAAGTTCATTCTCAAACCTCCTTTGATGAATGTCATACCCTATCAATGTGTGTATGGCATGGCTTTTCCAGTACAACCATTTGACAAGATTCCTCTCATCCTTGATGAATCTTTAAACTCATTTCAAAACTCGCCATTTTGGCTGCGGTAGGAGGATGTGGGCAGGGGTTGTGGGCTCTGGCCTTTATATTGGCTAGTGGAAAACTTGAAAGTTTCTAAAGCCTTTTCAACAAATGTATTTGATGCGCATAAACTGCATTTCATAGGGAAACATCTCTTTGAGATATTTTGTTGAACAGTTCATCTGCCTTCTTTATGCCTCCACATTTGCGTTTATGTTAATCACGACGCCTGCAACTACAACATCCATTTTGTGCATATTCTCCAATTATGGCGCTGCCCTCTCTATTATTTCACACATTTTCTTTTACCAAGGGCCTTTGCTTGGAGTTTCTAAGCTTGGAGTTTCTAAATACTGTTCAACAAATGCATTTTGGGCATGTTTCCATGAGATGGATTCCTGGGAAGCATTCGGTAAAACAGTTGGTGCGCCTTGTATGTGCTTGTATTTGCCTAGGAGTCTTAAAACCTTTTCAACAAATATAATTTCACACTTTCAGATCAAATCTTTTCTATGTTCTATCTATGATGAATGCATTCCATGTGAGGAGGCGTTCTGTCAAAATGTTCACATGCTTTATGGAGGCTGATATTTTGTTCCACTATTTCCACACAACCATCTAAGACCAAATTTCTTGTTTTGTACAACAGTTCACATGCCATGTCTATGCTTCACATGCATGATCTATTGATGAGACCTTCTAAGGCAGGTTGTCATAAATTTCACATATGATGCCAATGCTTCCACATTTTGCATGCTATTTCTACCAGGCCTTCTATCAAACAGTTTACTTTCCATTTTGATGCTTGCACATTTTGCATGTATTCACTACCGATTACATTTGTTTGAAACCTTTTGAGGCTCTGGAAATAAATCCACTATGCACAACTCTTAGCAATATACATTATGCCACCATTTCATTCCATGAGATAAATCTCTTTGAGAGATCTTGTCAATCCCTCGCTCGACCCATATTTCAGTAAAACCTTTCACCTAAACAACCCATGTGCAAAGAGCATGCAGGTTAAGAGCTGAGCATTTTTCCAAATGCATTTGCTTGAATTTTTTTAAATCCTTTTCATTAGTTTCATATTGTGCCACATTGCATTCCATGCGATGAGGAGTCTTTGAGGTTATTTGTGAAATAGTTCACGTGGCTTATGCATCTACTTGAGGGTTTCTAACGCCTTTCAACATATCCATTTCATTTTTTCTCTATTCCCTCTCCACCATTCCTTTCCATGAGATGCATCTCTTTGAATCATTCTATCAAAAGTTTGCTTGCGTTGTGTATGCTTCCATTTTATGCCATGAGATGACATCTCTTTATGTTGTGCGGGAGCGGAGTTCTTTTAGCACAAGGTTAGAACAAGGAACTTGCGGGAGTGGAACGGGAACTGAAAGTGAACCTTTTCATTTTTTTGAAACACTCGGTTTCAACATTGCTTCCAGTTCTGATACAGGATCGGAACAGATGCAGAACTAGGACGTTTTATTTTTTTGTGCCCGATTCGATATTCTCCCTGGGTCAGCAATTTGAAAGTCTTTTAATTTTTTTATTATCTTAACTGCTTCGGGGTTGATATTTTACCATTTTTAGGACTTCATTTTACTCCTCTAATTCTTCTTTAAGCTCTCCAAGGCGAGATCAGGTTCGGGTTTGGGTGAAAACCCGAACATGTTATTTATTTATTTATTTTGCCTCCAAAGTTTTAACTTTCTAAATTTACAAATCTTTTCAAAGGTCAAAAAGATTTTGTTTTAATTTACAATCTTTTTATTTAAACCTCATTTATTTTAAAATT
>VDFB02060634.1:0-22960 GCA_007258455.2 Sequoia sempervirens
TGCAATCAACAGTAATCTAGGAAGTCAATAATAGCGAATGAAAAACCCTATACCCAGAGTTTGAATTTTAGTAATTCACATCCAATAAGCAATAGTGTGGAGTCTAGACACAAATCTGCACAAAATTTACACAAGCAAAGAACATATGCCAACATCTGTGCAGTCTTCTTGCTGTATAGTTAGAAAGATATCATGCAGACAAGGCAAATGTACAGATTTGTTGCACGTGAATCAAATAAGAATGGGTAGTTTAACATAACAAACTGTTAAATTTACAACTACCGTCTTCAATGATGCAGAATCAGAACTATCCACCTATTGATGAGACAGTGTTATGTACACGATGTTTCAGGTCCAAGTCTTCTACAGCTGGAATACAGAATAAGAATGGAATAAAGCTCAACCTGTCAAGAGTTATTCAACATTAATTAAAACCAGTCTAAAGAGTTTTATTATACGGTTTCAGAAAATCTCTCAATGACCATCCAACCAACTGATGGAGTATAAAATGAAATCCATACCAAGAGGTGCTGACAAAATTTAAACAGTAGTAAATACAGGGCAAGTGCTCACCTAAATATTGTATTTGTTGTTCCAAACGTGATCAAGTCTCCACTGTTTAAAACTGTCTCCTTATTTGGTAAAGAAAACACTGGTTTTGAGCCAACTTCCTTGTTGACAAATGTGCCAAACTTTGAAACATCTTTTAGGCGAATTTCTGGGGGAGGAATATCTGTAAAACCCTGCAAGTCATTATAAGGAGAAGCTGGCTCAACTATGATCTCTGCATGTACTCGTGAGATTGTCTTGTCAGTCAAAATTGTTACTGCACAACCTAAAGAAGACAAGAAACAATGGAACCATGATAAGGAATACAGTAAGAGCCAGTGTAAGCCATAGAAGAAATGAATTTGAAATCTTGCCTTAGTAAAACCGTACAAGGAATTAGCCCCAGTCTAATTGTTTTGTCTTTTCTTCTGCTTTCTAGGAAATGCTTTCATTAAGATGTATTAACTAACTAAATACAGCCAAATACCAATGCATTACAGTAAAGTTGAACTAAGTAGATGTTATGGCCCAAGACAGACATGGAGTTAGCCACTTGCATTTTCAACTCACGTTAAGGTACCTCAATCCATCACCAAATATAGGAAATTAATTATGAAAAAAAAATCACCAAACACACAGCTAGATCTACAAAGCTAACCAGGACCTCAGGACTGGACACCAGAGTAAATATTGACATGAAACATATGGAAGCCAACTTAACCACAAAGAGCCAGAAACACAGACCTAACCACCAGGACCACTGGGTTAGCCATCAACGTGGGAGACAGTGATCAGTTTATGAACGTGGAAGCAAAAATGTCAAAGAGTGAGGAAGACCAAACCAAGGACGAAATAATTCCTTCGTTTCTGGAGTCAAAAATGTGTTAATAAATAGCTTTGAGTGGAAGCTATATAAGCACATTTACATTAGACCATCATTTGTGAATTTCTTCTATTTTGGTCAACAACAAAGCCAGTTTCTGAGAGAAATGAATCGCCATTTTGCTCTAGCTTCTATTGCTTGTAGAAATTTTTAATATCTATTTGTAATTAAGACATGTTAGAATCTTTACTGTTTTATTTTATATTTGTATCATTGACATTCTCACTGACCAGTTTTTCCTTTTATTTTAATTTTGACATAACTAATGATTTTTATGTCGTCCCCAAAATTGTAATACTAAATATGAGATGTTGAAATACAAATAACAAGATCAAATAAATATCAAAGTACAAATATAAGTAATTACCATATTATAATTATAATTATCAGGATAATATTATAATTACAAATATAATCTAAAAGTATCACTTTAATTATAATTATCATTAATAATATTAAATTAAAATCATATTATAAATATCATTAATAAATTATAATGTTACTTTGATAATATATGTTTATTCTGATTATAATCATATTATTAAATAAATGAATGAATGACTAAACTAGCAGCAACTCTTATTATCAGCGATCACTAAAAGCTAAAAAGCAGAGTTATAGAAGGAAACAATGCAGTCAAAAGGCATTGGTCAAACCTAATGATGCAGCGATTACTATACCCTAATAAACAGCGATTAGTTTAAGTAGATTAACATGACCCTAATGCAGCGCACAGAATTAGTATTAAACAAAGTTTGAGTGAAGAGTCAACGGACATTTTTTAAAAAGATATACCCTTTCATCTTGAAATAAAGATATAAAAGGAGATTCATCTCAAAGAGGGGAGGCATCAAATGGAAGAAAAGGAGGAATATATGGTGGTAAAAGGAATCATTTAATAAAAGATACTCTCCAAAATCTGATCACCGTGCCTGGAAGAGAGGCTTCTGCAGATCAGATAAGATTCAGGTAAGTATTTTATAAACTCATATAATAAGAATACAGATAAGTAATTCTGTATTTAAAAGATCAACTTATGAATTAAGGATTTAAATATGATAAAGTAATATTATAAGTATATATATATAGATAGATATGTTGATATATAAAATATATATATATATAAGAAACTATGATAAATTGACAAATAGAAACAATGATGTATATATATTTCTATAAGATATATATAGATATTATTTATGATTGTCCAATAACGGTTATATATATATGCATTATTCTCGATTATGCAATATTGATGCTTGCAGCAATTATTGAACCTTATAAGTAAGCATGGTTCTTTAATATGAAAATGAATAATAGATTTTTATTTGCTTGATCTACACTAACAATATTGTCCGAGTGACAAGAATAGATCGATCAAAGGAGAGAAAGATACAGGTCAGCAATACAAAGGAAACCACTACACTCCAGCACAGCAGAAACATTGTCATCAAACGCACATATATAGTATTGTTTTACTTATGTATACACAGTGCTTGTGGATAATAAGATATTTTAGTATATGATCTTGTGATTGAATATGTGATATGCTAGATTGTTTGAAAACCTGCTCGGGAGGAAGGGCCTGAGAAAGTGGTAAATGCCTAGAAACCCCACTTAAGATCCGCCCAGTCCAAAGGCAGGGATGGGCCATGGAGGGGTGGAGGTCCCACTCAAGTCCGCCCGGACCAAAGAAGGAAAGGGCCATGGAGGGGTGGCCCACTCAAGTCCGCCCAGACCAAGGAAGGGAAGGGCCATGGAGGGGTGGTAGGCCTAGACCACTATAAGCTCCGCTGGCTTCCTCCAGTAGGAGGAGTGTTACTCCTCTTGGCTCATAATAGTTGCAATTATGATCAATCTACAAATATGATGCCATGATGCTAATGCTAACAAACATATGCGTGCATGTCGGAATGTTGTTCATAGATTGAATGCAGGTTTTGCAATTCTGGATTACATCATCAAGGATATTCAGTTGATAAGGTGAAAACCCTAACCCTGGTTTGTGGAAATTGTGACCCATAGGCAAAGTCTAGGGCAAACTAGGACAAGGGACATTACATTTTAATAGAAGCTTCAGATTCTGGTCCTTTCCACAATAATGTTTGCATTCCTAACAAGGCATCACTGAGATGAATAACCATAAACCATCAAGCCTTGATTCAAAACTAAGCCTCTTGTTTTGGAAGACATGCATGGTCATTTCTTGAAATGGATTTGATAGAGAACAGTGAGCTTACAGTATGCATACAAACATACATAGATGTCTACGTGAGAGCACATATAATGCAGCCAATCACTGTTGGAATGTTAATGTTGCATTGTGTGGATTTATCCCAAATGAGGTACTAATAATGTAATTAGTTCATAGTAAGTATGGATTTATCCAATATGTGTTGTACCTCATACGTCACTGGTCAAGTGACACTATATCAAAGAGGAAGTTATCCAATGTAATCATCAAGTTGTCATTTGGTCAATGAAGTAAAGGGTACACAATGTACCCATTTTAAATTACTTGTTTGTCTTCTATCTTGCATCCAATCCTTTGACAACATAATCTTGTGCTTGTGTGTTATGTGTTTTTTTACAATGATATCAGATGTACAGGCTCATGCATGCAGGTGGAGTCCATGTTTGCTAGGTACAGCAATACTCCAAGAGTTCTATTTCTTAGCCATTATGCATGTGTTGAGGTGTTTGGCATTGTTTTGATCAATGGTTTAGTCCATTATGCTCCTCATGTGCAAGATTATCGTTGTGTTTGGCGGCATTTCAGATCTGTGGTTTCCTGATCTGTAAAGGTCAGACTAGGATTTGTTTTGTTTGGCATCATAATCTTTTTGTTGTCGGCATGTTTGGAGTGCTGCTCATATGGCTGTGCCTGACCATACAGATTGCACCCAGCCGTAGAGAACAGTCATACTATGGCATGTTGCAGGGCAGATTTGGTTGTCGAATGCTTTGCAAAGTATGGCATGTGTGTTTAAAGACACAATTTACCCCTTGTTTGAGCACAAAAGAAACAGCATTCTGTTTATAGCACAGTGTGTGTATAGGTGTTGGGCCTACAAGTGGCAGTAAGCAGTGCACTATAAAAAAACAACAGCAGCATTGGACTATTATGTGTGGACCATGCAAGCTGTGTGGAGTGCAACCAGCACACACAGTGTTTTGTGCATGCAGTGAGCGCACCTCAGTGCTGAGGCTGAGGTATAAGTTGCACCTTGAGGTTGCTTGCTGATAGTATGCCAGTAGTGCAAGCAGCAGCACAGAGAACTTTCATGCGCATGGCATTCTTGTGGCACCATCAAAGAAGGGCATAGGCAAGGAGACGCAAGTGCTCACCAGTGTTTGTGTGGCCTTTACAGAGGATTGGTTGCAATAAAAGAGCACAGCGCCATTCAAATACAATCCAAAATAACAATCTACAGTTTTGTGTATGATAATGAGTCGTTTTAGCGCCATCACCATACAACAATGTAGCAGGAAGGCATGTTGGCAAAGAAAGGTGTTGAGGGTGAAGGATGCAGGGTTGCAATTTGCACAAGCCATGGGAAGTCTTGCATAATACTTTTTTCAAACAAAACTTTAAAACAAAAAGGCCCATGACACTTCCAAATCTACTTTAAAGCATAAATCAACATGAAAGCATTAATCCATTAAGCTTTTCCTTTTCACACGCTTTTTAATTAGATCTTTTACTTGAAGTTGCTTTTTTAAAGTTAAGCCCCCTCCATGCTCTAGCACAAATTGACGTGGGGAATGGTTTTGATCATATTGTGCTAAGTGCTCCAAATTTAGTCTTTGGATGTATAGGGATGAGATTAACCTTTAAGCATTCGATCACATTAACTTAAGTTGACCAAGCGAACCCAATTTGCAAACAAAACCTCCAAAGGACATATGCTTGGCATACAAAGGGATATTTTCGAGCCTTTTTTTGAAATTGCATATTTGTCCAAGATCTATGTAGTGGTGTAATCATATTTCAATTTCAAAGCCTCCAACTTCGGATTTTTCAATTTTTTTTACCATAGTTTTACTATTTGGCAAGTCATCAAATTTTTTTGTCGTGTTGTCAATTTTCAACTTAGTACTCATCAAGTCTGTGGGATTTAATTGGCCCCTATTAAAAATATCTAGATGCAAAAAAAATGCAATTCACACTTAAAACATATTTTTTTCCTTTATAAAATTATGAAAATGGCATGCACCATGAAGCTCTATGTGGTCTCAAAAGCCTTCATTTGGGCTTGTGGCAAGGACTCCACACCTTGATCCCACCCTATACCACAACAAGGAACACACCAAGGGTGCTTTCCCTTGACCCCGTTAAGGGCACTACCCCAAAACCCCCACCAAACTCATTTGATATATTTTGTAACTATAATTTATATAAGATTTATATTTTTTTAATAAGTATTTTTTAAGTTGCCAAATTTTGCTAAGTCAAAACAAATTTGGCCTAGCAAGTCTGAGTATGTGAAGTTGTGAACTATGGTTTTTACTAAGGTACCTTTCTTGCTCTCGAGGTGTTATTTTGCAAATTCTTTCAATTATTTGATGTACTTAGTTTTGCTTTGTTAGCATGTGTTATTCTTGCTAAGATCTAAAAGTAAAACCTACAAAACACAAAACAAACATTCTACTCCTCTCTTTCATTTTTCAACAATCCAACAATAAGCCATAAATCTGGTGCAAGGGGGGTCCTTGTGTCAATGGTGAGACCAAGCCTCCAAATTCTCATGTACCTTTATGGTATATAGAGCCTCTAAACTACCTTTTGTGAGGAGGTACACCATTAGAGAGACCCCAAACCTTTTCATACCATATCTTTCACTACCACTCTATTCTCCCATATAATTTTGGTCTCTCATACCAATCACCTTCCACATATCAACGAGTATAGCAATAGGTTTGGTATTTTAAGAGGATTACTCTCCCATACCATCAATCTTCCACATATTGACTAGTATATAGGCAGATTTGGTAGATTGGGAAGTTAAGTATACTGGAATGCAAGAGTGATATGGTTGGAGCAATAAGGTTTTCTTTTGGGAGTGAAAAGGGAAAACATTGAAAATATATCACACTTTGTATATAGCATGTTATGTACTTAGGGATATGATATTATAATGTCTACAACATTGTAGAAACCCTAGTTTCCCCCTGTTTCCGGATCTGACTGTTTTTCTGAATGTTTTGTGTATTTTTGGTTTTTTTGACCGTTTTGGGTTTTTGAGCATAAAATGCAATATGGCGATTTTGCAATAATTGAAAGATAAATTCTATAAAAATGTATAACTCTGTAAATAGCAAGATTTATCTCAAATACTGAAGCTTATTTAATATAGAATCTTCTGAAGATGATTACAATATAACCCAGTTGCATGCAAATAAAAAAACAATAGTTTTATTTGAAAACCTGGTAAAGGCAGCAAGCTAAAAGTACAGATCTGATAATGGTACGGCTGCATTAATGACTCACTTCCTCCTCTGTCAAAAGCTACGTAGTGCCTCTCTGGATGTCTGCGCCCCAATGGAAGGTGCCAGATGATGAAGACAAGAGGCGATTTGCTTTGGAAGAGAAAAGACACCTTTTTTTCAATAGTACGGCCTGGTACAGTCTGGTACGGCCAGGAAATAACTGCAGCAAGTAATAAATGAAGTACGGCCCTTTCTCTGTATTCTCCAAATCTCCAAAAGATATGTGCGCCCTGATAGATGAAATCTAACTGCAAATGAATGAGATGTTTTGCTCTGAAAAACCAAGTACGGCTCTCCTTGAACAGTACGGCCAGGTACAGAAAAGTACGGCCTGATTGACAGTTGCAGCAATGATTAAAAATACGGCCTCCTCTATAATCAATAGCCAGACTTTGATAATGGTGTGCCTTGATTGATATCTATTCTCTGGATGCAACACTGATAGAAACTCTGAAGATAATTAATTCTCTGAAGCTCTGTAATTTCTTCTGGATGAAGAAATCTCTCAACTGGCAATAAATCAGATGTTACTTCACACCCTCTGAATCGCTCTCACTGGAGATGGCTTGTTCCCCAATGCGTTCGAGACTGAAACCCTAAAGCTTCCATTCTCTGGCAAAGACTGATCAATTTTCAGTTCACAAATGTCATAATGGCTCAAATCCCAATGCAAAGCCTATATTCTTCTCAAAAGTGCGATTTCCTTAAAGATAGGGAATTTTAAAATATTTGACTTTTAATTCTTTTATTAATTCAATAGTCTCAGCCAAATATTAAATTATAAATTTAATATGCAAAATGGCCCCTTCCCTGATGTTGGGCGACCCCCTCAAATAGAATCACTTAAGTTATAATTTAATATTATAACTTTATATTATAACCATCAATAATTAATATTTAATTAATATAATTAAATATTAATATCTCGCTCATTATTAACCATGCTCGAGCCGTCGATCTGTCGACAAAGGAAGTGATTCGAACATAATAAGTCCATACTTGCTAAAATAGCAGGGGTCCCATGCCGACCGCCAACAACTGCTAAAAATAGCAACCGCAAGAAACGTCGAATGAGCCCGAACAAAAGCCAATTGATCAACTGCCAATCTGAAGGAGCCAAGCTCCCAAACGACCCTCTAACCACTCTATCACCTCGAGGGTCTCCGATAGGCTAATCTTACGAACTCGATGCTGCCAAAAATGGGGACATGACAAACATCCCCTAAGTTAGTTATATTGGGTAGTGAATTTATATTAGGTAATTAGAAGGCCTAGAAGTGTTTAGTGGTTTACCCCTCCATTATGTTATTAGGAGTTCTATATAAAAAAGTTGAATATCGTTGTAAAGACATGTGAAGAGTATATGTATTTGGGATCTCTTGGAGACATAGCATGGAGTAGTTTCCTCCATAATAAGTATGGTATGGTGTTACCCTAACCATAGAGTTTGTTCTATTTCTACGTATATTGGCTATTAAGGCATCTTGGCCCACAAACATCTCTTGTGTGGTGTGTGATCTATCTTCTACATTGTGTTATTTCCATTATTATATTTGTGGTTCTTATCAAGTGGTCTCAAAGATGCGATTTGGACAAAGGTGAGGACAAAACCCTTTTTTTTTTTAAGATTCACCTATATCTTCCAAACGGCTAAAAACTTTTCTTTAATTTTTTTACTGGAGTTGGAGCATTAGATAAGGAAGCTACAATCCAAAATCTAGCTTTTGATCATCAATATTGAGTGAGTTATTGTAAGTTTATGTTTTTTCACAAATTTGCTCTCTAGGCTACAAATCATGGAATTTTTCTTTTTTTTTTTTTACATTTCTAGAAAGCTACTCAAAATTCATAGGGGTATGTTATTTGTATTTTTGGGTTTGAGGCCAACAATATCATTAATTGATTTGGCCAAAGTTGGGTCAACAACATGAATAGAAAGGTAATCTATTGAAAGATTTTTTTCTTAGAAACCTAGTTCAATGGAGTGTCTCTATTTTGATGGGAGTGAAGATGCATTGGAACGGTGACTTTCGTTCAAAAGGACTTATTATCAATACCGATTTTCGGACTTTTACATTTTAGAATTACATTAGGTGTAGCTAAAATATGATTTGATCCACTGTATCTTAATAAATATTCTTTTGATGAATTAGAGAAAGTTTTTTTAGATAGATGGGTGCCAAAAGAAATAATAGTTGATAAAGATGAGAAAGTAAAAATTAAGGATGAAGAAAGAGAAGAAGATGAAGAAAGAGAAGAGGGTGATGAAGAGAAGATAAAGGATAAAATTACATGAATTTTCGCTCCAAGGAAGGAAGATCAATCCTTAAATTGTTGAAATATTTTGTCATTGATGTCAAAGAGTTTGAAGTGGTCAAGCCAGCCTTTGCTCAAATCTTCAACATAAATCAAATGATTGATTACATGTCAGTTGCTTGCTTACTTTACTTGTTGATGTGGCATGGGCTCTGCCACCGAACTCTTATGGTTTCAAACTCTTTATTTTATCGTCTTTATTCTTTCTTGGCGGCTTGTTTAATTCAATTACCTCTGACGGATGGCGGCTTCCTTTTCTTGTGCGTCGGTTTTATTCTCCCTTGTCGATTCTATTACTAGCAACGGCTCCTTCATTGGTGTTGACTTCAGTTTTACTTTTTTTATGAGGCGGCTTGTGTATTTGGATGACTACAAATATTAACGTCTAAAATATTCCTGACAACATTGAGGTGGGTGGCTCATGAATTCGTCGTCTTGCAGGGACGACTGAAGTCAAAAAAATGAGTGTGTAAATGGATTGCCTTCGTGGCATCTCAACATGGCTGACTTTCTATGCATTTTTAAGATAAGTTCAAGCATTGTGTATCTATGTGTAGCGGTGAAGCAATTGAAGCTTTAGCATTTGCGCTTATGGGAGAATATTGTGGCATTTAAGATTAATTGCAGACCACTCTCCTGAATATGCTCAGAAATCAAGTTATTAACGTGAAGTTAATCTTTAGCTGTGCAATGGTCTTTTATACAGTGGCATTTTTTTTGAGGTCGATATGTAGAGTGATGTTTTTCAAATGCTAATTTTTGCTTCCATTCATCATTGACATGTGAAGTATGTAACAGGTGCAACAAAGATTCAGATGTGATCATTAATGTGTTGCAAAACAAGGCATTTCAAATACTGCCAATATGGCAGGCATCAATGTTGAGGTAGAGTAGGAGCGGAAAGGCATTTGCAACCTTATGCGCAGTTTGAATTCGCTTGAACATTTGTTGAAGAAGTTACAAGGGAAAATGATGTAGTGTCAACAAAAGCTAGTTGTGAGAGTGAGAGCAAGCCATTGTCACATGGAGGAGCCTACATGTTTTAGATGCCTGTGAATTATCCGAGGTATTCCAAGGCCGACTACAAATCCTTGCCCGAATGGCAGTTGGATATTTTGTTTCACGAGTATGATGGGAGTCGAGTATGGGAATTCTGAGTTTGTTTCCTTGTGCTTTCATTAGAAGGAGATTGACACGCTCTATGGTATTTTTGCATTGTCTCTAAGTCAGGTTGTGTGGAGAGGTGTTGTGAAAGAGATTTCAAGTCTATGTATGGAGCAATAAAACCGTTGAAGAATGAGGAAGACGTGATTTTGTGAGAGGACAGGATCATTCTCTTTTGCTATTTCTACCATTTACTAGAGGCGCAAACTGCATAAGTTAGAGAATGTGAAAGTTTTAATGGATTTGCTTCCATTTTTTAATATGGGTTGTTTAATGTAATTGTTGTGAGAGATTTTTTTTTAGTCTTTGTATATGTGGAGTCAGAAGATTGAAGAGTGATTCAAAAAGGCAAAGGACGTGTCTTTACTTTGTGGGTGTTGTCATCAATATCATTGTGAAATCACTTAAGGAAGTGGGTGTATTTTTTTTTTTAATATGGCTATGCAATTTCGAAGTGGTCTGATAACAATTTATTATAGAAGAATTTTATCTTCAGCTGTAGTTACTTTTTGCAAGACGCGAAGGTGAATTGTATGGGAGTCGAGATAGTTCAGTATGTTATTTTCTTCTTGCATTTTGAAGTTTTTGAACAAAGAAATTTCTAAGTTTGAACAGCTTATACATGCAAAGCAAGAGTCTTTGAGTTGATGTGCAAATTGTATTTGAAGTCAAAGTTGCAATGTTGTGATATTCTTTAGCAAATTGGTGCTCACATTGGAGTTGGTGCTTCAGTTGTTCGAAGTTGGTGCTTCCAGTGAGTTGGTGCTCACTTTTGTAATCTGGAGATTGTAGTCTCCTAGGTTGGTGCCCATTTGAAGTTAATAGAAGCAATAGTTTTGTCGTGGTTTTTTACCCGAAAGGGTTTTCCACATGAAATTGGTGTTCTTCTTGTTGATGTTTGCTCTTATTGTTCTGATTGTTGATTCTTACGGTTTTAAGTTTTTAATGTTTAAAATACTGATTCACCCCCCCCCTCTGTATTTTCTGTGTGCTCTTCAATTGGTATGAGAGCGAGGTTCCTTCAGAAAGAGAGCTTAAACGCTTGGAGGTAGATCCTAATAGCACACATGGGTTCAAATGAATGTCTTGCTACAAAAAACTCCTCTATTTGATGGTTCTAACTACGCCTTTTGGAGCATACGTATGCGAACTTGTTTGATGTCTCTTGGTTTTGATATATGGCGAAGTGTGGAAAATGGTTATACAAGTGAATACAAGTGTTCTCCCCTGCGAGCTCGTGAATCTTGAATGGCCCCAGCCACAAGGAATCAAATTTTCCATGCATTCCCTTGGGCTCGTGTCTCTTATCCCATAGCAGGACTTGATCTCCAACCTCGAAATCTCACTGGCGATCTTTCTTATCAAAAAATTTCTTCACTCGCTCCTAATGCTGAGTGATTTTGTCTACAACCTCTACCCTTTCTTCTTGAAGCTTTGTCAAGTACAAGATGCGCTTCTCAATTGGATTTGTGAACTCCCCATCCTCCACTGCAGATGCCAACTACAAGGCGGACAACTCCAATGTGATAGGTAACATTGCCTCTATACCATACATGATAATGAAGGGTGAAGTACCAATGGCTCTCTTTGGAGTAATTTTGTCTACCCAGAGAGCGCTGTAGAGTTTCTTATGCCAAGTTCGTTGACTGGAATCAACTAACTTGCGTATGATTGTGACTATGTTCTTGTTTGATGACTCGGCTTGTCCATTGCCCTGGGGATAATAATCTGATGAATGTGATAAAGTGATGTCGTGATCAAAACAAAACTCTAATAGCTCCTCAGATGAAAAACATGTTGCATTATCTGTCACAATTTTACGAGGCACCCTAAAGCGCGTAACAATATTCTCCTTCAAAAAGTCACACATGACTTCAAAGGTCGCCTGCTTGGTAGGAATAGCTTCAACCCATTTGGTGAAATAATCTATAGCTGTTAGGACATAAATATGCCCCTTGTTGGAACGTGGGTTGATAGGACCAACAAAATCCAATCCCCGTTGCTGAAATGGAGCGTCTATAACAACTGGCCTGAGAGGAATGGCTGACAACTTCATCTTGCCAACAAAATGCTGACACAACTGGCATTTGTGCACCCATTCGTATGCGTCGCAAAACATAGTTGGCCAAAAGAACAGTGCTCGCAGGATTTTGAATGTTGTAACCTTTGATGAAAAGTGGCCACCGCATGCTTGACTGTGAAAAGCTTCCAACAAACGTCATTGTTGGTCTTTGGTGATGCACAACAAAAATGTTCCGTCAAGCCCTCGCTTGTACAAAACATTATTCATGAGCACATAGTTTTGTGCTTTCAGCTTTAGTGTTCTCTTCTATTGCTTATCCAGGTGTCTTGGGCGTTCACCATAAGTCAAGTAGTACCATATCTCAATAAACCATTCTCCCGTAGACTCAACAAGTAGGACCATAGGAAGATCCTCTTTATCTTCATGTTCACGTTCAGGTACACCTTTGGCTTTGAGCTTCTTATCACCATCCTCTGCTATCAACTAACAAAGACCTCTCCCGCAGACGAGTTTGGTTGGCTTGATCTCCAAGTCATACTCTTGCATTCTTGCGACCCAGTTTCCTCTCTTTGTGCCCATCTCTTGTTGAGTTAGCACGCTTTTAACAACTGTATCAGTGAAATACACAATGGTGTGGGAATTCAAGATACAGAATCTGAAATTCTTTACAGCTCAGACCACTGCATATGCATTCTTTTCAATCTAAGGATATCGTGACTCGCTATCCTTGAAACTGTTGCTCATGAAAGCTATTGGAGACTTGGTTTCTTCATTCAGTTTATGTGTTAGTATGGCGGACAAAGTATGTTCTGATGCATAACAATAAAGGATAAAATCCTTATCAAAATCAGGACGGACCAGCACTAGTACTTGGCTGATAGCTTCTTTTATTGCGACAAATGCCTTCTTGCCTTCTTCTGTCCACTTGAAAATGGACTTCTTCATCATAGCAGATATATCTTTTGTTAATTCAGAAAAATCCGGTACAAAACTTCGTATGAAATTCACTTTACCAAAGAAAGAGTGTACCCTTGTTATGCTTGTTGGAAGAGACAAGTTTCTGATAGACTCAACCCGGCTTGGGTCAATTCAAGTTCCCTCTTTGGAGACGATGTGGCCAAGCAACTTGCCCTCTGTCACCGCAAAGATGGACTTTTTAGGATTTAATGATATTTTATGGTTTCTGCATCTCTCGAAGACTTTCCCTAAATGTGAAAAATGATCTCGTATCTTTGAGAAAACAGTGAGGTCGTCAAGATAGACAACAATTACTTTATTCCTCAAGTCTTTGAACGCCAAATCCATGGCTCTCTGAAATGTAGCACCCGAGTTGATGAGGCCGAAGGGCATTCTTTCATATGCAAATGTATGCAAATGTACCCCATGGGGTCATGAACACCGTTTTGTACTGATCTTCTTCAGCCACTGCAATATGATTGCAACCAGAAAAACCATCCAATAAGGATAGCATCTCCGAATTGGTAATCGTCTGCAAGGTATGCTCCATGATTGGCAGAGGATAATTATCCTTGAGAGAGGATTGATTCAAGTTCCTGAAATCTACGCAAATTCTGATTTCTCCATTCTTCTTTCGCACAGGAACTATGTTAGACACCCAAGTGGAATGATGAATTGGAAAGATGATTTTCACATCCGCCATTTTCTGAATTTCCGCGTAGGTGGTATCTTGAATTTGCGGATTGTAGTGTCTTTGTTTTTGCCTGAAGGGCTTTGCTTCAGGTTTAAGAGGAATTGTATGAGACAATTCTCTTGGTGTGAAGACTTTCAAGTCTTCATATGACCAGGCGAAGACATCTCGATATTGTTTGAACAGAGAGATAAACCTCTCGCTTTCCTTTGCAGAGCAGCATGTACCCAAATTAACAAGCCGAGGCTTGTCATTTGTACCAATATTTACTTGATGATACTCAGCAGAGGTTCTATCTCTAGAGTTCTTCTGATCTTGAATGTATCGATCATGCCTGTCAAAAATATTCTCCAAGGAAACCGAGCCCTTGGGAATTTTGTTTCCTTTCAACTAGATAATGCTTGTATCTAGTTCTTCTGAATTTTCTTTATCTTTAGCAACCCTTGGCACATTGGAGACTTCTGTTACTAATTCTCTGAATGTAAATGAACTGCCCTCAAAGAACAATTCTTTGAAATTATCTCCCATAACAAGAAAATCCTTAATGTGGTCATCGTCATCAAATACTTGCCAGTTATCACAATTGTCAGGTACAGTTGACCTGTATATAAGCTCAATGGCAAATGCATTCTGACGAAAGTCAAAATGTGGCATGAAAAGTGAAGTCGATACCGCAAGGGCATCTACTTTGCTGTTATCTAGACAATACTTTGAAATTATCTCCCATAACAAGAAACTCCTTAATGTGGTTATCGTCATCAAATACTTGCCAATTATCACAATTGTCAGGTACAGCTGGCCTGTGTATAAGCTCAATGGAAAATGCATTTTGACGAAAATCAGAATGTGGCATGAAAAGTGAAGCCGATACCGCAAGGGCATCTGCTTTGCTATTATCTAGACGTGGAATTTACTTGATATCAAATGCTTTGAACTAATCTATTGCATTCCACACCCTATTTTTGTAATGTTGGAGGCGATCCGCTTTTACTCTAAATTGGTCTCTAATCTGCTTCAGAACCAGCTCCGCATCACCTTCAACTTTCAGTTGTTTGATACCCATATCCTTTGCATTTTTGAGACCTAGTAGAAGCACCTCGTATTCTGTCGTATTGTTTGTATATTCAAATTGTAAGCGGTATGCAAATGGATACAACCATCCTTCAGGAGATTATTACAACTCCAGCACCCAAACCAGCAATAGAACAGCTACCATCAAATTGCATAGTCCACAACTTAGGATCATCTGCTAATTTATTTGCGGAACATGCAACCTCTTGACTTTCTTCAAGTATCTCTGACAACATAGCATAAGTACCAAGTCCTGTTTCTTGATATAGAACTTGGGCTTGAGGATCTTGGGACTTCACCACAGCAAACCGAGACTTGGGCTTTGGTTCTAGCTTGAACGTGCCATTCTTTAGTGGAATATTCACAGAAGACCAATCCATTTGTATCTCTCCACCGAGGTCTTTGCAGAAGCTTTTGCTCAATAGCATCCCGTAGCTCGCTAGAATGT
Source organism: Sequoia sempervirens (assembly GCA_007258455.2). NCBI lineage: Eukaryota > Viridiplantae > Streptophyta > Pinopsida > Cupressales > Cupressaceae > Sequoia > Sequoia sempervirens. The sequence goes on from VDFB02060634.1 coordinate 15,593, forward strand.
CAGCTACCAGGATGGTCATCGTTATCTTTTTCTCAGGACAGGCCGCAAACCTCACTTGAGCATCTTTCAACTGTCCAACCAACGGCACCAACTTAGACTCCAGTGAATAACATTTGTCTTTTGTCTTGGTGCATGAAAGTCCTAGAGCATTCATCACTTGTAGAGGCATGACATTGTCCAAGTCTCCTAAATCAATGATACAATTGCTCAATTTGAAACCCCCTGTATAAAAAGAGATATAAAAGGGTTTAGGCTTGTCTTCCGTTGATACGGATGATTTGAGCAATGTGGGTTGCACGACCGGCTTCTTCTTCACAACCTTGAGAAGTCTGTACAACTGTTTTGGATGTCTTGGAGATATTCCAACTGAGAAATCTGCACCTTATTCTTCATCAGGGAATCTACAATATCAAAATTTGCTGAAGACGAGTCTTGAGCAATTGCTTTCATGTTCTCCTGTTAAGACTTGGGATTGGAAATAGAAGTTACTTCTTTTCCTTTTTCTTTTTCTTTTTGTACTTTCAGTCTCTCTTCTTCTTCCTTTTGTGCTTTCAGATGTTGAGCTCATGTAAACATAGGTGTTGTGAAATTTTCAGGATTTACTACAAGAGAGTACTGACGAGGATCTTCATCTTCTTCAATATTGGGTTCACTTTCAAAGTATCCCGTTGCGGAGTCGCCATCGAAGTTGTCAGATTGTGGTAAGACAACATTTGAACTTGGAGTTGGTACGAAACTTGGACTTGGTGTAGTTTCAGTGTATCCCATTATCTAATTCATTCTTATGTTTTCAGGACATGTGCAGCCGATATGTTCATTGGTATCATGAAAGGAGCAAAACACTGTGTGTTGGGCAGCATCAGTTGTCTGCTTCGATGGAGCTGGCTGTCGTTGCCTATAATTGTTGTAAGGTTGAATGTTATTTCTCCTCAGCTGGTACAGCTGCTGAGGTTGATATGATTGCGGTGCTTGATATGGTTGTGGTGCAGGCAAGGCTAGTTGTGCAGGTTGAGCAGGAAGTGCAAGCTGAGTAGGCAATTGCCTCTTTAGAATAGTCATTTCATTGGTGGCTTTTTGTAGCAGTGGGTCTGCGAAACTCTGAACCAAAGGCCTAATAGCATCTCCCTTCATCTTTCCAGAAGTAATCATGTTGTCCTCAATCTCTATAGCACCTTGTTGTGCATTCTCTAATCCTGTTTCATTAGCCAATTTAAGGAAAAAGGCTATCTCAGATGAAAGAGCGTTGACAAAACTGCTTAACAGAATCTCAAGTGATGGATTGAGTGTATGTGAAAGACGTGTAACCAGGCAATTAAACCTTGCCACGAACTCTCTCATTGGTTCATTGACCTCCATTTTTAAGTTTGAAAGCTAGGCGAACAACTGGTGACTATCTTCAACTAGCTTGAATCTTTCCAGGAACTTTTTGCTCATAGTAGCCTAGTTTGTTATGCAACCCTACTTCAGGTGATTGAACCATTCGGCTGCATTTCCCACGAGGGTCGCAACAAAGAGATGCACAACAATGTCTTCATGAGCCACACACAAAACAGCGCAAGCCGTTGAGAAGGCTAGCATATGATCATCGGGATGTTGATTTCCATCGCCGTGAAACCATGGAAAGTGCTTTCTTGACCCCTTAGGTAATTCATGATTTGCTGCCAAGGCCAAAGGTCTGATTTGATCACCCCAAGGCAGTGGGATTGCTCGTCTTCGATTGCGGTTATTGTTGCTATTGTTATCACCCATTGCTTCTAGTTGAACAACAGGTTCTTCTTTGATCTTAGGTACGGTGTTGAACTCAGGAACTACGTTGCATGGCTCTCCAACTTCTGTAGAGCGTGTTTGTGGAAAGAAAGGATTTGTTGTATCAGCGTCTCCTTGAAAGAGAGGATTTGTTCTCCTCCTTGTATAAACTTTGTAAGCCAGGATTTCTTAAACCCACGCAAGAGGTGGCAATACAAGTCTTCCGGCTGCAATATCAACTTTCCTTTCTTTTTCGTCTAGAATGGTAGCAGCGTTTCTCCACTGAGCAGGGGTTTCTTTCTTCTCAAATATGAAACTCCTCAGGCTGTTGATGATGTCTGCTTGCTCTCCTTCAATTATCTCGAAATTTGGTTGGATAACTAGAGGTGTAAGATTAGGTTGTTGAACTAGAGCAGTAGGACGCCAAAGAGTCATTCCCGTGACATAGTGTAAGCTTTTTTTGAAGTTTTATGCCTCGTGCCCCACGGTGGGCGCCATAAAATTGTTGGCGTTTCAACTCATACCTCTGGAATGCGGATTAGAAACGGGCAGCTAGGCACAGATAAACTGCTCTTTGAATTAGGATGGGAAGCTCCCTCTTTGCTGATGTTGCTTAAAAGAAAGTAAACTAAACTAATTTGCCAATAATTTTGTTCAGCTAACAGCACAAGGTTATAAAACTCAAGTGTCATAGTTGAGATTTTCTCTTTTAGAAGTTCAACTACGACTAAGCCTACTCTAATGACGTTTCTAACTTCTAAAGTAAACATAAAGCATGACAGTTAGAAATGAACAAGGAAGGATTCTTTGACATAAATACTTAAATAAACTTTCTCCCAACGGACATCTACTTACTTTCAATGCAAGCTGAAATAGAGATCATATAAGCATAACACATAAAATGGAAATCTGAGACATTATATCAGGGCAAAGTAGGCACAAGACTTTATTTCTCAAATCTCAAGAACAAAAGATTACACTTCTGGGACAGCAGGATTGTAGCAAAATAGGCTTACAGTTTTGCGATCAACCAGAATACATTGACACAAGACACAAGAACTGAACAGTAACTTGCAGCTAAAAAGGCATACAAGCTTGCTCTTACACTAAGTGAACATGAAATTGAACAACAACTTGCAGGCAAAATAGGCTTAGCAATTTGCTATCACAATTAACCGTTCCAAATAAATGGGCAAGGCTGCTCTTATTTAGACACAAGCAGAGGAGTAGGGAACCCTAAAATCTCCTTGCTTTTACAACTAAGACTTGCCAACATACAAGCTTTATTTCTAAAACTAAAACAAGATAAGCATCTAACAACCTATGAAAGCATAAAAACAAGGAAATGCCAACTATTACAATCTTGATTACCTTCTCTTCTTCAAAGAGTGGATTAGAATTGAAACAAGAATAGAAAGAAAGCTCAAAGAAAGCTTCTAGGTGACCGCTGCTTTAAATCTCAACCACATCTGCCAAAAAGCAAGAAAATGTATCTCTATTAGGAGCATCAATACTATCTATAGCAAAGTTCCACTTTTCTAGGATTTCATCTCATTCTGCAATTGATCTCAAAAAATCTTTGACCTCATTGGCCGCTTTTTCGAACTTTGCTAACATCATGGCAATCTAACTCATCTTTCCAGGAATAGGATCGCCGCTATCGCTGCCATGAACAACATTATGGAACTCAGCTTGTACTTCATCAAGTTCAATGTAGGAACCATCACCATGACAATACCGACAAGGGATCTCTGAAACAAATTCGATTATGAACTAGAGAGCATCAACAACCCTTTGTCTGTATGCAACTAACTCTTCAAATATCCTTTCATAGGTTTTCACCTTGAAGAGGTGGCGTTCTTTCCATGCAAGGATTTGTCTCTTGTGTTCTCTTGAAACCATTGAGCCATATGTTGCATTCAAATCTGCAATGATGATTTTGTGCCTAGGTTTCACCTCTGCTATCAACTACTCAAATCCTTGAATCCCTTGGCATAGGTCATGAGCATTATACCTTAGCTGATATATCTGTGCAAGAATCTCTCTACCTCTGGTGATGAATTCCTCAATCCAATCCCGTGTTTGTTTCCCATATATCAGCAACTTCCTTAACTGTTGATGATCAACTGGCATCTCTAGAATCTGGGGCAGCAACTGAGTAGCTTGTGAAGTGTTGTGAACAAGGTTCGAAATGTATTGCTTAAGTTGTCAAATTTCAGCCATAAGGGTTGCCTTATCCTTCCCATCTTTAAGCACTCTATCCTGGAGATTTTCTACCGCAACTTTGAACAAACTTACATCTGCATGCCTAGTGCTTTTGCCGAGATTGGCTTTAACCATTATGAAATCATCAACCTCCACTTCATCAATATTTTTATCTTCTGGAGGCGTAGCGATCTCCATAATCATCTCACCATCTAGATTCTTTTCAAAATGAACTTGTTTATTTGCTTTCTTCACAGGTGCATCTTGATAAATGTTATCAAGTTCATCAAAGTTTAGCTAATATGAAGGCCTCCTTCTCTTCTTTCCCAGGGAGCTCTCAAGCCAAGACATGGTGTCTCTACTAGCTTCTCTGGGAGGTTCGGCTGCAACTTCATCAACTTCTTCATCTTCGAAATCAATGTGAATCGATGAAGACCTCGGCGATGGTGGAGAATCATGCGTCAAAGGCACTTCTTCTTCTTGTGGCGTGGGCTCTTCTGGAGGAACTTTTGCTACAACTGTTGGCTGCTCCTATAGAATTATATTTGAAAATTCCAACCTTCTCTTTACATTCTTTGTTGTTCTGCTACCTTTTACACCTTCTTGAGGATGACTTACAGCCTTCATCTTTGGTTGTGGTCTGGATGAAGAAGGAAGAGATGACTGTATTCTTGGCGGCTCTGCTACTAGAATAGCTTTTCTCCTCTTGAGGCCTAAGAAAATCTTGTTGTTCTTAATGACTCAGCTTATTCTTTCTTCAACTGAGATGCACTCTCTGTTGGACCAATTGATTTGTGGAAGAGGTTGTTGCTCAATTTGATTGAGTGTACGTTGGAAGAAGTACATCTCCATCATCATCAGATAATCCCTCAATATCTTCTAACAAGCAATCTTTCATCTGATGGAGTGTAAGCCTACCGTTACTGCGCCTCCGTACCTCAAACTCATCTTTGCAATTAGCCCAAAAATCTTCAAGTGCAGGCACATGAGCATAATTTTGACCAAGACAGGATGCGAAGACACCATGAGGGTCGTATGATCGTCTCTCGCTAAATGGCTTGAGACCAAATTTGGACAACTCATCACCCATTAACTTAGCATCCGCCGACGATCTACATTTGTAGATTCCCAACTCAAATGGAAAACTAAAGGCGAGTTTCTTTCGATTCCGCAAGAAAATGTGAACTTCATATACTTGCCTCAGGAACTCAATGAAAATCACTTCATCTGAAGGATATCTTGGCAACATGAGTAGAGCACTGGAGAAGTCGTACACTATGATGTAAGTGAAGGTAGGAAACTGGATGAACCAATCTACCCACTCCGCCATTGCTGCCACGGTAGTTGATGAAATCCGTACGTGCAACTCGTTGTCTAGGTCTCTCACCGTATGCATCAAGAAAGCCTCATTTACCCTTTTGTAGTGATGTGTTGACTCTGAAAACTCCAACTGAGGGTAATGATTATAAACATGTTGCACATCCACAATTCCCATAGTGTTCAATCCTTTGAATTTGCCTTGAAAGGCCACTAGGTAGACTAAATATGAAATCATGTGGAACTTGTGGATTTTGAAGTATTCAGTTATCTGGTGATGAAGACTATCGCTGATCAAGGTTGGCCAATCATAGAATTATGTTTTCTTCATGATATGGGAGATGACATAGAACATCCAAGGCTGGAATTTTGTAGCATTTGCTTGACTAGTGATTCGGTTGAGCAGAGTGATCATTATCACAATCTCATCCTTGAATTCTCCATGCCCGACGTTCCTTGGCAAAGTTTTATGTTTTTCTTTCATCCATTTTTGTGCAACTTTCTTGTGATATTTCTCCTTGTGCATTTCCCATACCTTTTCACATTCTTCAAAGGAGATGGTTAAACTTTCAACCCAAGGTGGTATTGAAAAGCATTTTTCAATCATATCTGGCTTGAGGCTGCAAACCACTCTTCCATCTACTGTTTGAATCTCCCGTGTAGCTGGATTGTAATGCTTGATAAAAGCAATTACGAACTCTAGACTTTGCACTAAAACGGGAATTGATGCTGCTGCAAGTAACCTAGAATGACCAAGGTGCCTAATTGCAACATTGCATGCGTCTTCCAAAGCACGCAAATTGAACACTAGTTTGACATGATGCAACTCAATTTCAACTATTTTGATGAAATCATGATATAGCACTATCTTGGTCTTGAATTCGATGGGAGTGTACTCCATACTGAAAAACTTGAAGATTGACTGTAAACTTGACTATGTTTGGACAAGTTTTGCACAAACCCTAAATTTAGCTTGCTGATTTTTCTTCTTCAAACGGGCAGATTTTTCGAAAAAAATCTGAAATATGGGTTTTATAGAGAATTTTATTGCAAGAAGACCCAGATCGATCTTTTTTGAAAATTTTGATGGCTGGTTGAAAAAGCAGCAAACCCTAATTTCTGAAATTTTTGACAAAAAAAGTTGAGAGCTAGGTTTTGTGCAGAACTACGTTTCAAGAGGACCCAGTTGAACAGATGTTGAAAATATTGAAGATTTCTTGGACATGCATGCAAAAATCAGGTTCTTGAAAAATATAAAAAATTTCAAAATTGCTCAGAATCATAAACTGAGCTCACCCAGATTGCTCAAATTTGAAAATATGGACCCCCTCCTTCTGAAAATTGATGCCCTGGAAGAAAAAAGCATGAAAAAAGGAGCCTCTATGCAAGCTGATTTTGAAAATTATGAAGAAATCTAAAAATTCTCCAAGTTTTAGCCTTCAAATCTGAAAATAGGAAAAATTCTTGGTTTCTCCTCTCTTGCCTTGATCACCTGCAAAAAATTATGAAGAATGAATGCACAAGGCTGCCTTAAATAAGTTTTAGGTTGAAAGTTGCTTTGTTTCCTAGATTTAGAGTTGTGAAACCCTAAAACAAGTGCATTGAACTTGGGTGCTTTCTTTTTTATTTTTCTTTGAAATTCTTTGAAAATTTCTGTAAGGCATGAGAGTTTGGACGCCACCCTTGAAGGACTTAGCCAAAATTCTTGAAATTTCGACTTTTGTTTGAATTTTAACCCCAGTTTGATTTTGATTTCCAAGTGCTCGGTGAATCCTGTGATTTGGCAGAATGATCCATCGTGGAGCCTAAGTGAATATGAAGAGATTATCCTGGAGGCAACTTCTGACGAAAACTTCATCTGATGCTTCAAAATCATGGGCGCCCTTGGCTACCTGGGGCGCCTAGCATTACCAATGTTAGCCATTTTTTCACATTTTCCAATTTCTTGCTTGTTTCCACACCTCCAAATGATTTTGCAATTCTGGATGATCCGGAGATCCGACGAACTGATGGCTGGACTCGTTGGATAGCCTGATGAATCCTGAGAGGGGTCTCCTGGAAGCTGCATCTCCTGAAAGTTGAATCTTGGGGGTCAAAAGC
>VDFB02060635.1:0-13909 GCA_007258455.2 Sequoia sempervirens
GTAAGGATTGAGTTCTACAAGATGTCTCGGCGACCTAGGATGTTTAGGTGACAAGAGTGAAAGGCTCTCAAAAAAGGTTGGTGCCCTTGGTGTAATGTCTCACCGAAGAAAGGAAGTCTCCCTAACATATTTTCGGTGTAACATCTGCCGTCCGGAATTTGATGTCTAGCTGACATGATGATGTCTCTCAACGAATGAAGGCTCTCAACAAAGAAATGAAATTCGCCAAAGAAGTCTTAGAAGTAGGTCTTACCGATAGGATGCCTTCGACGTATGTAAGCGGGCTTCGCTAGAAAGTCTCACCGAAATCCAACAGTCCCGACAATGAATTCATATCGACATAAAGTCTTGCTGAATGCAAGAAGTCTCCCCAATATTTGACATCGGTGTAGTGCCCGACACTCAGTATGAAGTCTAGCCAATAGGCCAAAGTTTTAGCGAAACAAAAGGAAGCTCGGCAAAAGATGTTGCTTTCAGCGAAGGATGGTAGGCTTCGCTAAAGAAGGTCTCGACAACGGAAGGTGTTGGTGACATAAGAGCGTCATCCGAGGAGTCTCACCGACCAGTGAAGCCTCCCAAAATGAAACAAGTCACCAAAGGAAAGGGAATTCTACACGATGTCTAGGCGATAAAGAAGTTCATGCCAACTGAAAGACCCTCACCAAAGCAATGCACCTTCGCTATGAAGCCTCAACGATTGTCTCCTATTTGAAGAGATAATAGCTCTGAAGTTAAGAGCCCGATTGGGAGGATGCGGCCGACAAATGTAATGTCATGGAAAGTAGTCTCAGGTGCTCTTGCCAAATGAAGAGTTATTTGAAGGAAAGGAAGTCTACAGAGGTCGGTGAGATGGAGGGTGTCTCAGTGACAAAAGCAGATATCGGTATGACTAGGGGACCTCACTATGAAGTCTTCTTGACTAGCAGAGTCTTGCTAAAAGAAATGAAGAGCTCGGTGGAGTGGCGTGCATTGGGGTGACATAAATCAACTCCTGCCAAAGATGAAGGGCCTTGGGGTAATCTTTCCTTCGATGAAACATCTCTTGACCTCTGGTGTCTTAGCCTGGAGCTAAAGGAGCTCGCCATGAGTTGAAGCCATCGGGATGAGGTCTTGCCGACCCGATAAGGTCTCACCGAAAGTTGAAGGAGCTTGAGCCCGGAGGAGAAGAGTGAGCTCGGGGTAAATGAAATGAGCTCGCCATGAGGTCCTGCCAACTCGGTAGTGTCTTGCTGATGTTCTAGGCATTGACAAAGCTGACTTCGATATAACTTTGGTGGCTCGTTATGAGCTCTCACCCATTGTTCTATGATATGTCGATGTCTGAGGAGACACATAACCCCTTGTCGGTGGGAACATTTCCGGTGTCTGTGAGATCGCGATATGATCGAGTTTTATTTGCTTTCGAAGAAGAATTTGCATGGAGTTTACTCGACTAACCAGAGGGATCTGAAAGAGAGCCATGGCAGTCTAAAGAACATCAACAGAATGAAAAGCAACTTGTATCTGTTCTGAGCTAAGAAGCATTTGAGGTGCTCAACAGGGAGATTCGAAGATCGACACAAGGAACAAAAGTGAATTGTGGTGGTTGTAGAATGTTCAAGAAGGGAGTCCCTTGAAGGCAATCTTTGACACCGACATGGACATGCAGGGTGTAGCTTGAAATTCAATAAAAATCTAAGGGGCAATTTTTTTCTGGGCCCTAATATTTTGTAAGCCCTAAGGGGCCGACACACTTTGATATTTAAGGCATTTTTTTCCTTTTTGTAGATAGTTCTGATATACACTCTGAAGAGTTAGTGATTTCTATCAATCCTTTCTTGACTAAATGTATATTTTTTTAACTCAATTGAAATCTGGAATGCAAAACAGAGTTCACCTTGAAAACAAGTACTAATGCTCTTACCACTCTCATTTTCTATATGTTAGCTTATGTATGTATTTCTTTAATAGTGTTTTCCTAAATTTGTATTCATACCACAAAGCTGTGAAGTTTGTTCCTTCCTTCTTGAGATATGTATGTAGATCAAACCTGTCAAGAGTGATGCATAAGTCTAGTGGGGTTATGTTGAGTGAGTAAAACAACTGCAGTCTAGTTTCCCCAATGTGTTTGCATCTTGTTTTCATTTCCTAATTTCTTATCAACTCGGTGTATCACCATAGGAATAGTTCAATATAGTTTCCTTTTGTATGCATTTTTTCTCCCTTTACCTTTTCAAAGATCATTGGTATAGGTGATACCCAAAGTGACCTTCTTGGAGGTTGACCTCTCTCACAAGAATCCCACATCTTTACAAGAGGTCTTTAATGTTACTGAGGTGTTGAACATCGGGTTCAACAAGGGTGCAATTCGGTGATAATTGATACCATTTAAAGCAGACATCAAAAACCTTAGAAATGAATGACAAATCGAACATTCACAGCAAATCCTTGTCAGAAGTAGAAAAAGCCACGATCGATCTGTCATTCAATGAATTAACAGAGCTTAAATTGGATGAATGCCTATTGAAACCATGTTCAGATCCTCCAACTCCACACACTTTATCGAAGAATGAATAGGTGAATGACAGAGAAAATAGAAATTCTTTGGATCCCCAAATACCACCTTCTGTTTCCACAAGCCGTAGCTTGACTTAATATTAACAACTGTTGGTAGAGTCTTAGAAACATCAATAAGCACACAAAGCCTGATTGGTAATGATGGATTAGAGAAAAAAAGAAAATCTTGATGCAAAAAAATGCCTAGTTGATTGCCTAGGACCTGAATAATGCTCGACTCTCTGTACTCCAAAGGTAACCCTTGCAACTGGACCCAAATGGGAATAAATTGAACCCTAGTGTGAGAAGGGAAAAAGTTTGGAGTCCAAAGGGTTGTAAATAAACCGTGTCCTTCACAAATCCAAGAATTTTTTCTATAAACATTCCTAGAGTCTTTATTAGAAAATATAACTACAAAGAAACCTTCTTCCTTATCTAGAAAGAAAACTTGATTAGATCCTTCCCAAGTTTGAAAAACCCAATTTTAAAAAAAATCAAGATCAGGAATGAATTTCCAAAACTTACAAATTAGGGCCACGTCCTTAAGATCATTAGTCTGGGGTTGAAGCATGGCATGAGGAAGAGTAACATTGACTTGATCACTCCTCAATATTCGTTTCAGAATCCATTTCTTCCCATTAAAACCCGAAGCCTTATCCTTCCCCTGCATTTGGGACTTTGAATGAACCCTCCACACCACATCGTCGACGCCATTAGCATTCAATCCCATTAAAACCTTCTTATTGATAACGATATTATTTGGAAAAGTGAGAGGAGGTCACAAAGGTGCAGAAGGTTTAGGGTAAACAATAGATATGTCATTCAGAAAAGTGGACGGACAAGAAAGAGAAGAATTTGGAATGAAGGGAGCCCTAGAAATACCAAAAATAGGAATATTATTAGGAATGGAAGATGGTGCACGGGGAGAAGGAGAAACCTAATGACCATGTGGATGACTAGATGCCACATCAGCCCACAAGCAGGAGGAACTTGAAGAATTTGCAAGGGATTCTGATTCAAAAACACAAATGTCAAAGGGAGCTTGCCTCTCCCTAACAAGTGATTTTTTGCCATGAGATTGATGTTGAAACTTCCTAATGGGAAGCTTGGGAGCTTGTTGATCATGAATCCAAGCCCCATTATGAAAAATGCTGCTAGGAAAACCCTGAAAATGTTTAACCTTGATAGAAAAACCTGTTTCGTCGATGAAAATGACTTTCCATATAAATCCAATTCTGATCTATTGGAAACTATGCCATTGGCAATGGGAAAACTAGTCGATGGGACCCTCCCTGCCGCATGAAAGTCCTTGGCCTTTACAGAATGGTAGGAAAAAATTAAATAGTATCATTAATAAGAAAAATAGAGAGTTTTGGGTTTTGTGGTCACTCCATTTAGAAAAACTCCAAAGTCTATAATATTATAATATTATAATATTAAATAATATATAATATTATAATATAATATTATATAATATTATAATATAATATTATATAATATTATATATAATATTATATATATATCAAATTATATTTATATTATATTTTTTAATGTCATAATATTATATTGTGTATTAATGACTTATATAATAATGGGGTATGTGCAAGATCATCATGGAAAAAGAAAATAGGCTAGGTGGCAAAAAATTCATAAAAATCAGAGTTAGGCAACTTGACATAAAAATTTGAATAAGTTATATATATTATTTCAAAAATATGTAAGAATAGAATCTGTAGCAAATTGAGTGTAGTTTCTAAACTACTAGGTTTATTTAAAAATAAATGAAAATCTATTTGGTGAAATTTTGAAATTTCAATGCAGTAGTACTTAAATTTTAGGGAGAAAATAAGTAGGTATCTAACCACCCTAACCACAATAAAATGATAATATTTTTTTATAAGATTTTAGATATAAGTAGAGGACTCATTTCCCGATGTGATGCATATTTTTTTGTAGTTGTTTTCCAAGTAAATAATTAATTATGATTTTTTTATTACAACTTTTAAAAAATAAAAAAACTCATATGTCTAACCACCTTAACTTGGGCAAAACTTCATGAAATTCATTTTTTTTTTTAATCCTATAGTATGTGAAGCATAGAATGTGACGCATGTTTCAGATTCAAAAAATGTGATACCGTTTGAAAGCTATAGATGTTTTTCAATTATCCTATCAATTAAGAGTTTAGTTGTAATTCAAATAGAAAATAAATAATAATTATTTATTTAATTCAAAGTAAAGCATAATTTATATTGATGGAAAGCTGAGAATCTCCTTTAAAAACCCTTTTTGTTTCATCAATTTTGGGTAAAAAAAGTCATCGGGCACATAACCTACAAAAACCCATCATATCACCACTTTTTGGCCCATCATGATTCCTGCACATACCCAATATACTAAATATTATAATATATTTAATAATATTTATTATACAAAATTGAAGATTATGTATTATAGTTTATTTATTTTGGAATCCAAAAAACACAAACAAATAAAGCAGGCAAATAAAGGGGAAAAATATTAATAGTAATTTTCATTTTAATAAACATAATTTAAAACCCTAAAATAAACATGGGCTCACCAAATTGGAGAAATGAAAGGTCAATACCAGTGACGAAGAGTTTGGAGGAGCTATAACCAACAATGGCGAGGGTGCTCTCTCTCCTTCTCCGAATGGTCTCGGTTGGATGCAACTCAACTCTGCTGGTTGCTAGTAATGGACGACGATAGGACCAAATTTTGAATTCCTACAACTCGAGTGAAATGTCTAGTAATTTCATTATTTATTGGGGGTTCTGGTAATTTCATTTTAATAAAAAATGCTCTAAAACCCTCGTCAAAAGCTATTTTTTAAGCTACAGCTTGCAAAATTGGCTGTCATAATGTAAAGGATGTCATAATGTGAAAGGATGTTGTAATGTTAAAACCCTATTGTGCTCATTATTACAATATTTGGTCGTATTTTCATTTTAATAAACATACTCTAAAACCCTCATTGAAATTTTATTTTTCAAGTTACAGTTCGCCACACTACGGAAGTGAAAAGCCCTAAATAGGGAGAGCAAGGAAGGGGTCTCATCTGCTTATCACCAAGTGTTGTTCCAATTGTATTTAGTTCATATTTTTGTTGTTTGATAATGCTAATAGTTTGTAGCACCACACAACCCATACTCGACCCTTTGTTCTTGTGGTTTCTATTTGTATCTATGCAAAGTGAATTTTTTGTTGCACAATCTAGGTGTGAAGGAAAACGACATACTTGTTTGATGCCATCTCCAAGCATGAGGAGTAGAAATAGACCCTATTTTCACCCAAATATGATTTTGGCCCAAATCAGAGGCCATAATTAGTGGAATCACTACTACATAAAGAGGGGTTTTAAGACATTAATTTAAGACAAAATATTAATTTTGTCTTAAATATATTTTTAATTTTCTAATTGTCTTAAATTAAGACAATAAAAAAATACTTTTTGTAAAATAAAATTTTTATTTCCCTCTCATTCATTTTCCCTCCCTCATTTCGCATGCATTTTTCTTTTCCTGATTGCAAAATGGCATTCGCTAGGGCACAAAATGAGTAGGAATTAGCAAGAATTTGCAAATTTTTTATGTAGCCGACAGATATTTTTGAGGATTTTTGCATTCAATGGAGTGAAAATCTTATTTTCACTTCATGGTGAAGATCTTGAGTGTCTTTCTCTCAGGCTCCAGGTTGAAAAATTTCAGGTGCTCTTTTTTTCCAGCGAACCCTCATTCCTACATTGCTATTCTTTATGCTTATGCTTTTTCACCTTTCACTTGAAATCACATAAATTCTACATTGTCACAGTGAAGCCAAAAACCCTAAGAATTTTGACTATCCATTGTTAAAATTTTCTCACGCCGATTAGGAAAATCGGATTAGTTACAGAGGAGGGAAAAAGAAATATAAACATAGATTTACTGTCAAAAACACCCTCTTATTGAAGATCTCATGCCTTTTTCGGTGATCCCACCAAAATTTTCATTATATCTATGAAATCTTTCAATCTCATTTTTGGGCGGAATTTTTTCAGATTATTGTTCTTAGCTCAATTATAATTTATTCAGATTTTGTGAGAATTAGTTGATTGAATTGATAATTTTGTTTACAGATTGATGAAAATGTAATGAGGGAAATTATCAATCATAGATCAATGCATCATCCAAACATAGTTCGCTTCAAGGAGGTTAGAGATCAGTTGAACAATTAATGTTTGTGTGAGTTTTTAATTTTTAATTTTGTAAAGTTTTTTATTGGTTGGATTTCAATGCATTGGGGTTTTAGGTAGTGCTCACTCTGATCCATTTGGAAATACTCATGGAGTACGCTACTGGCAGGGATCTTTTCAAATGTATTTGGAATGTAGGTCATTTTAGCAAGGATGAAGTTTTTATATAGATGCTTCCATTGGATCATTATAAATATATATATCTTTATCTTGATAGATGGACCACTTAGGGTAATTGTAGACATAAATGTAAAAACCTATCTACATATCTTTTCCAATAACATTTTTCTTTAATTTTATATGTTCTCTACATATATTTGAATTTTTTATCATTTTTGGAACATAAGATTTGTTTAGACACACAAAGGGCTTGGTAACTTTGTGATTATCAAAATTCAAAATCTTTTTCTTCCTATACATTAAAACTAAATTATTTCCTGCAGGTCAGATTCTTCTTCCAACAACTCATATCTGGTATCAGCTATTGTCATGCCATGGTATTATTCTTCTTCATAAAAATATTCTTGTTTTTCATGCCATAGTAATTTTTGGACAGGCTTTGATTGTGTTTTTGTTGCACTATCTATACAACAATTGTGCCACAAGGATCTTAAGTTGGAGAATACTTTATTAGATGGAAGCTCTTCTCCTTGACTGAAAATATGTGACTTTGACTATTCCAAGGTATAAATTAGGACATAGCCTTAAGGTAAAATATGTTCAAAACCTATTTCCCTATTAATAAAAAACATGTTCAACTTCAAAACACTTATTCTCATATACAAATTACCATAGAGCATCTAGTAACAAAAAAGAACGTATCCCAAATTTTTGAAATAACTCTCTTGTTACGGTATTTAATCCCTCATATTCTCCTCTCATGTTATATTCTTCATTACATAATACTTTTCTCCATTTTACTTAGTATTGCCTCTTTCTTTGTACTAATAGACTTAGTTCTATAATTGAAAAAGTCTTTTGGTATTTTCCGAATGGTGGCCAGTTCAAATTGCATTTGCAATTCAGGCCTTTTCAATTATGTTAGTTGTGCATGGTAATGTTTACCTTATCTATTTTATGTATTTTCTTCAGTCTTCTTTACTCCACTTCTAGCCAAAATCAGTAGGTAGGAACCCCTTCCTACATTGCTCTAGAAATTCTATCTAAAAAATAATACGATGGCAAGGTACTCTAATTCTAAAATGGTACCATTCATTAGAATTTTTTTCTCTTCTATTCCCAATTGTGCTAATGTTGTATGGCCTTTCCATCACAATATCAAAAGAATAATGATGCAAAGACTTGGGCGTGAATTTATGTAGATAACAAATGTATGGTCATGTGGAGTGACTCTCTATGTGATGTTGGTAGGATCTTATCCATGTGAAGATCTAGAGGATCCCAAGAACTTTAGAAAAACTATAGGAGTGAGCTCTTCGTATTCTTATTTATTTTTATTCCAATTAACTTTCAATAGATTGTAAAAGAGAGGAAAAGAGATAAATTGTGTTGTGATTGGAAAATTTTAATGATGGTTTTACAGAGGATATTGAGTGTGCAATATTCAATACTAGACTATATATACATAACTACAGAATGTAGATATATGTTGTCTAGTATTTTTGTGACTAATCCTGCCAAGGTAAATGTATACCTCTACTCTCATAGCTAAAGAAAATCTTAGCTACATGTTGGCTAAAATACCATATGAACATTATCAATTTTAGTATACCCCCTTAAGGGATTTAAAAGCTTTGAGAAAAAAAAAAGCATGTTAATAACCAATTAATACTAGCTTCACAATAGTAGTAGATAAACTTATGAAAAATGGTTTTGAGTGCAACATTGATGCTACTAGCATATTTGTCAACACTCAATCTATAGATGAGTGGGAGATAGTTGTATGATAGCTTTGGCACTATATGGATGGATAGATTTGGTCAATCATGTTTAATATGTACAATAGGTCATAGCATCACTAGATCATTATTTGAAGTCTATCAATTTTTACATGTATATAACATGATTATCACTCTACTGTAAATGAGAGGATTCAACCCACTCTAAGCACACTTGGTAGCAACTTCCATATGTAGGTTACCTATTAGGATTCTCTCATCTCATATTCAATGTTTGTGGGTTGTACGTAGATGAATTGGCATGGCTTGATTTACCAATAATTTGAACAAAGGGTCAAATCATCTATAAGTATAAATTTGAACAATATATATGGTAAAGTGTAAATTTTTATTGATTCCCACAATAATTCTCAAGCACCATATCTTACATGGATTGCTAAGAGTGCAATATTCAGTGGAAAGGTAAATTTTAGGGAAAGGACGGTGAAATGCTTTAGGAACATGGATTAACTTCAATTTTGGTATCTTTGATCAGCCAACTTTCTATAATTTTTTCCTCGTAAATTACATTTTTTGAATTTCTAGCTACATATCCCAAAAAAGGCTCCTAGGATATTTTACTTGTTTTCATTGTAACTAACTTTATTTTGGGTTCAATTGCAAATATAGATCTAACTAAAAAATAATTAAAAGGAAGAGAAGACAACTTATAACATCAAATCTTACAAATATTTTCTAATGCAACCCTAGAATTTATTCTAAATTGAGTAAATTTATCAAAGTAGTAATCATAATTAATATAGTTACATGCAATTTTGACATCTCTACCTAGGGTAGATCAATTTGACCTTATGCACTTAAATTCATCTCAATCTCATTATTGATAACTTGGAATTCTAATAACATGTGTCATTTATTTTTCCTATACAACCAACAAAGGACATAATGAATATAACAAATATTCATTAACTATGGCATGTGTTATTCCCAAATGGTACTGGTATTGAAAGTTTCAAATGTTTCTTATAATATCTCTAGTAGTTAGCAAGCAATTCTCATCTAATACTGGATCATGAACCTTTGTAGTAGCAGGAAATATAGGGGAAGTTATATCTCTTTGGGCACCTGTAATACTGGTATGTAGCATTTGGTTTTTACAATTGATATTTTACCCAATCACCCACAAATCATTCTAGTGTGGTACTTATGCTACTTACTGTGTAGAATGCAATGTTCTATAGAAAAAAATGGCTTAAGAACCCTTCTGTGAATACTGCTAAAAAATATAAAATATACCAATTATTTTGTAAATCTTAATCTATTTGATACAAGTTACTTTTTTACAAGTTGAAATGTCTTTTGTGATTATTCATATCACATTATGTAAAATGAAATATATTATTATTTTTGTTTCCTATATAGATTTATTTCCTTGGACTGTCGGATATGGTATGCAATGGTACTTTCCCTTATGCGATGGTTTTAATTAAGCCATGAGGAAGGCTTGGAAATTTGCCGAAGTTATTAATTCCATGTCGTTAATGGAGAATTTTATTTTGTAATACAAGCGTTCATCTAAGACATTATATTAATGCCTCCATTTTTATTTTCATATGAGACTATTTTGCTAGCGATCCTCTTTCCTTCTAGGAATGATTTTGGTGTTTTAGGTATCACACCTTTAGTTCATCGAAATCTTACTATGTCGAAGTCACCGGCTTCTTTGGTGACATGTCTCAGCCATCTTACTGGACTTTGCTTTTGGCTTTTGTAATACTTTTTTAGGATGTGCCAGAGAGTTCATCAGATAAATCCCTCGTTTTCCACCACCCCATCAAATAATAGCAAACACGCATAATAGCACATCCATCGTTGTATGTATTGTTTATCATTACCGTTTTGTTTGGAATCAAATGAGTCTAGGATGACATCTTAAAATTGTTTATCTTTTGGCCACCCTATCCCTCCCTGGTCATTTTAAAAATATTCATTTTATTAGATCAAACTTGTTCTTGGAAGAAGTTTCTTCAATGTTTATTCTTGTGAATTGGAATCAACATATCTAACCATTTGTTAAGACTATAGGTTTATTTTATTATAACTCTAGTATTGCATGAGAAAATTATACCTATATCTATATCGAATACCAACTATCCTCTAGTTGTTTCTAGAGAATGAATTTATATTGAAGTAATTAGACATCTAGTTTGTATCTTTTTATTTCCTAACTCATGACTGGATGCTTGGATTTTGGATTGGACATTATAAATATACTATCCTAAAAAATAAAAAACCTTTAAGCAAACAATTGGAAATCATGTCACCCTTAGAAAAACATGATCATGTTGATTACATCCATATTAGGGTTTTTGAGTACTACTTTGATTAGTAATAGATGATATATTCTATGGTGCAGGCTCATTTCAAATTTAGTGGTGGTGATTATGTCTGCAGTAGTTGGCGAAATTACCTTTGCTAGGTTTGGACAGCCAGCCAGTCTCTTATGCCTTTTACAAGGTGTAAATCCTTTTGGACTAAAAGGACATGACTCTCTAATTTGTTCCAATGGTAGCTGAGTTTGTTTTATAAGTAGTTTATGAGCGTTCATCTAGTGATCTGCAACTAGTTTTTCTTGTTTTGACCAAGCTTTAAAAATCTTGACAGGTTATTATAGGATACTTGTTGGGTCTATTATTGGACTAGGTGGTTTGAGATTTGTAAGTGAAATTGTACAGGTAAGCTGTAAATCTTATACTACAACTTAATTATTCATATTAAAAAATTTGCATTAATGGCGTTGAAGAACCAATCACCTCCATAAAATACATTGTAAAAGAGACTTGAGCTCCTTTAATTTAGTTCAGGCCTTGGATTTTAGCATGGAAAGGTTAACCAAAGAGGTTGTTGTTTTACTCTAATATTAATAATAACATGCATTTCTCAGAAGAGTACAATTTTCGAGATTAGAAGATGCATTCTTAGGTGTAGAAAATGCACCTGTAAGCTTAATCAGCAGCACACATGTTTTGGGATATTTGTTCATATATAAAAAGTGCAGTTGATTATGAAAAGGAGATTTTCTATGTGCTTAAACTAAATGTACCTTAGAATTTTTGGACCACTAGTTAGATGAAGCAGAGATACAATATCGACAATTTTCAAGGCCTAATTTAGATACGCAACTTCACAGAAACCAATTATAGCTATAATATATTCAATTCTAACACACATATCATGAAATTACACCAAGTTCACATTATGGAATAAGTTGGAAGATATAAACAATGAAAATAAACATATTTTCAATTGTTTACATATTTGAGAGTATAGAAAATAACTTTAAAATTATTTATTTATATTAATATGTATTTTTTTTTTATATTTTAGTTTACAATATTTATTTCGTTATATTGTGTATTTGTCTTTAGTGATTTATGTATAATGTGTGTAGTTTTCTAAAAAAAAAAAATCAAATTTTAAACATTTTACTTCTACATAAACCCTAAAGAGGATATGGTGCCAAAAATTCTTCTATCGTATCCAAATGTATTGGATTTGGCTCAAATATCTACTCATTTATGTATATGTCTAGATGAAGTATCCATGCCATATGGGGGAGTATCATATCTGTTTAGAGTATCTGATAGGCAGATATGTAGTATCCTGAAGGGGGAGGAGAAGTATCTGACATCTCTATTGGATCACTTCCTCCTCCAATCATAAGTTTCCATGTCACTTTAGTTTACTAAATAAATCTATATATTTATTGGCTAACAGTCCTATGTCTATACCGAATACCAACTAGCCTCTAGTTGTTTCTGAAGAATGAATTTATATTGAAGTAAAAATCTAGCTCGTATCTTTTTATTTCCTATTATGAGTGTTTGTTTAGTTGTGAAATGAGAGCATCACCAAAAAAGAATGTACATGCCAATCTTGCATCTTATCAATCAAATCTTTAGAAGGGTCTGTTGTCAACTTTTTCATTATTGACTGTTATTTTATCAAATTAAAATAGAATTTTATCTTGGTATTTGTTAGAATATTTTGGTAATTTCTACAAGCTATAGGATAGTTTTGTTTTTTATTTATAATTGTTACTAATCATTGGCAACCATGAAAATATTTTGATCTGCTTGAAAATGTGCTAATTTCTTGCCTTCTGTCATTTTATGATGCTTTGTCTGTGGAATGTATAGTATGGCTATACATACATTTACATTCATATTTTCACAATGCTTTTCTTATCCTTGTTAATAATTTATTTGTTTTGAGGAGGATGCAAATTCTATGAGGTATTACCACTCTATGCAATTCTTTTAGCTACTAGTTACATGTTGAAATCTACTCTCTCTCCCTTTATTGATAAATTATTATTTGATAGCATGTGCTTTCTCCAACATTCTAGTTTTTCTTCTAATCATTGGTAATGAGGAAAACATGTTCTTCTTGAGAAAAGAATAAATAAATTATATTAATACTTCTAATATTTGTTGATTTTTTATCATTTGATGAAATGCATTTTCTCACAATTACTGATATGTCTCTTTGTTCTTTGCAGCCTAAGCCTCTTCAAAACATGGGTGGCCATATTTTCCAAATATTATTAGATGATGTTGGCATAACAGGAGATGGGGAGCTCTTTATGGCTTGCAATCAGTGTGTGTATCTAGTATGCAGGTCAATCATTTTCTTATTTCAACTCTAATCTCAATGTCACAACTATAGACTTTTCATCTGAGTTTTCCTATAACCACTATCTTCGATTTGCACTTTCAACATGGCTGTCCACTCTCTGTATTAGGATAAATCTCTAGCAAAGGAAATGAGGAAAGTTGAAAAAAATTCTATCAAACCTCCTCAACTTTATAATCACTGTGATTTTCTTCCTCTCTGTGATGACTAGCCTTCTTCAAATTTGTTGTCCTTTGATACTTGAAAATCAACACTTGAGAATCATTGTCTTATTTTGTCAACCATATCATGCAATTGTGATGCTTGGAACTATCAATATGAGGAAAAACTACCATGATCATTGCTATCCTTTTGTAAAAGAAACTTGAAATGCATCTATACCTTTGACATTCATTTGAACTCATTATCATTCTTGAATTATTTTCTTCACAAACTCGTTATGACTGTCTTCTTTTGAGTGACCCCAAAACTAGCAACAAGAGTGCCATGTCTACAAGTGTAACTTCATGATCATCATAAGGACTGTCTATTATCATCCTTTTGCTCATTTTTGATGTAGGAGCATCCA
>VDFB02060636.1:0-46236 GCA_007258455.2 Sequoia sempervirens
CGACGTTTCACTATTCATACTTTGCAGATTGCGAAAAATGCAGTGGCACTAAAAAAGTGCGCTCCTGCCTTGAAGCAAAATTGACTAAGTCTGGAAATGCAAGGGCGCTAAAATTTAGCGCCCCTGCATGCAGTGAAATTCCAAAAAAATGTAAGGGCGCTAAAATTTAGCGCCATTACATTTTTCTTCAACACTTAACCTTTTTCATGTTTCTGGCACGTTTTCGCGTTTTTCGTCAATCGTGCCACTTTTCGTGCCTAAATTTATTGCTCGACTTGAGTTAGGTTTTTAGTTTTCATTTTCAATTAAGTGAATGAATTCGCCATTTTAGTTGTTTATATTTTATTTCCTTTTTCTCTCCTCTTGCTGTGCGAGTTCCTTTCAAACTGCAAATTCGCGTTTTGAAGATTTTCGCCATTTGCCTCTTCAGCAAGCTTCGCGTTTTGCTCTGGTAGGTTTTTCATTTGGCTTCGTCTTTTCATTTGTATATGTCCATTGTTAACATACACGTTTTTGTTTCTTACATTCACGTCTTTCATTCCATTCGTGTTTTGTTCTTTCCCTTCGCATTCTTCTCCCTTCTAACCCCACGCATTCTCTTCCTCCGCGTTTTCCCCTTCACGTTTTCCATTCATTGTTTGCTTTCATCGCAAGAATAATGGCAAGCCTTTGTATCCCTACGCATTATTTTCTTTGTTTTCCTAAACGCGTAGTGTTCTTCATTCGTGCTTTTCTTTTCAACACCCATCCCTATTCTTCATACGCGTTTCTTTCCCCATTCTCCTCTGTGCGCAATGTCCCTTGAGAACTTATATCTACCCGACGTGTTTGTGTTGAAATATCTTTATCTCAGAAGCTCTTCATTCGTTTTGGTAAACATTGAAAAGATCCATCATTGTGAAAGAGAATTCCTTTGACCTTTGAATGCGTATGTAATAGGATGGAGACAATTTCAAAAGCTTTCATTGTTATAAACATTGCATTTGCTAAGCTCAAGCGCCTTCGCCATTCCTTCTTGCATCTACATTTTCAAAATTGCCAAAATTTGCAAAAGCGCTAAATTTTAGCGCCGTGACATTCTAAAGATGTCAAAAATTGCCTAACACTGGAAAGTGTAAGGGCGCTAAAATTTAGCGCCCTTACACCAAAAACAATTTTCCCAAAATGTAAGGGCGCTGAATTTTAGCGCCCTTACACTTTTTTCAGGCTTTTTCCAATTCTTCCCAAATAAACTTCATTTTTGACCAGTGCACTCCAGAGCCTCTTTTTTCCGCATTTGTGCATCGTTTTGCGTGCCTCGCCATCCGCTTCATGAATTCTCATCCTTGTGCTCATTTCGCGCTTACCCATGTTTTCTAACAATTGGTGTTTGTTCTGGCTAAACGGATTGCAGTCTACTTTCAGAGATCGTCAAATCAAGAGTGATCAGAGTTCCAGTTCTTTTTGATGACTGCTACTCAGCCTCCTTCTTCAAAAGCAAAAAGCAAGATGAAATACAAATATCAAGGCGTTTATCCGCCCACTATGGTGCTTTCAAAAGTTGAAGAAATAAAAGATACAGAAGTTGGTCATCAAGACTTGGTTGACTTCGCGAAGCTAACTGAGACGAAGCCTCTTCCTGATTCAATGAGAGCAATCGTACACAGCAATCTCCACTTGGTGGCGATGTTCCCTACGGCTGCGCACAATACTGAGTTTGTTCTTCAAGTTGCATCTCATTACATCCGAGAAAGCAGAAGCGTGATTGACTCTTCCGGGCACGAGATTCTGAGACTCGACCTCGACTTCTTTGATATTGTCTTCAAGGTCCCTCATATGGACAAATATATTGACATCTCTATATCAAAAGCACAGGAAATCTTCGATGCTGATCCCAATAAAGCTAAACAGTTGATAAACACTCAATGGCTCAAAAAGCCTAGATCGTCTGTTTCTAGATGGCCGAAAGGACTCCTGAGAAGTGACTTCAAAGATGACGTCAAGGATATGATCACGTTTCTGAGCAGAGTGAAGGGTTTGCCGGAATCATCCACCTTTCGGCCCCGGATGTATGAATACATCAGGATCATGGCGAGAAGGTGCATATTGACTGGGGTAAACAAATCGGTGATGAGATGCACGAACAGTTGATCAACGCTCCTTCTACATTGAAGTTCTACATGACTTCTTACCTGGTGTACGCAGCAGCTGTGATGAGACAATTCCCAGGTCTATCTACAAAGGGAATCGGATGATGGTGCCTGTGTACAGATATTTCTACCAATTGGGCCTAAGGGAGAGCTTTCTACATCGCATTTAGAGGCGGGTCACTGATGCTTTCTTTGCACCTTTACTTTTCAACTTTGATCCAACTTTGGAAAGAAGAAGAGTATCTGACGAAGCCTATAAGGTGGTAAGTAAAGTTGGATGCATTTTTCTCCAATTCCCAACATTTACTTACTTGCGAGTAGGCTGCTACACTGGTTGTCCCTACATGCCTACGCCCATCAGCCCGGATAGAGTGGTTCTCATCAAACTTATCTGGGGCGGTGATATGCGGTCACGAAGAAACGAAAAAGCAACCACAAGCGTGGAGTTCAAGTTCAGCGACCATCGGCCGATATATATCAAAACTGCACAAAAGGCTAAGTCTGTCTATGCTGAAATGCAGATCATGACTATCAAAACCTACGGTATAGGTTGATTTACGACTACGAGATGTCGGAAAAAAGTTGCAAAAGGTCACCAACACAGTCTGGATTTGAAGGAATACTCTGGCGGTCGCGAAGATAAAAGCCAGTACGCCGAAATGGACTTCAATGCGCAGATTAAATGATTCAAACCAATCGGGAATCTTGCGTGTGCCGATCTGCAAAGTTTTGGTCGGTGATATCATGAGCGCTGTCTATGATGGTCGAGCATTGCTAAAAGGCTGTTGCCTGCAATACAATGGTCTAGGAAAGAGGTTACTAGCATGAGAGAAAGGCTGAGACCAATCCTAGCAACCACAAAAGAATGGTTACATAAACATGGTCATGCAATGAAAAGTTTCAGGACAGACTCAGAAGGAGAAGAGTCCGAAGCAGAAGCACGCCAACAACAAGAACTCCGCGACAAAAACAAATCAGCGGCCGTTCCCACTTCTTCGCGAAGAGGTCCAAGGATCAAGTTCACTGTTGGTAAGAAAGATACCCAGGCTGTCCAAGAGACAGAAATGACGGAATCTCATCCATCTCGCTCTAAGGGTAAAAATCCTATCCCGGAGGAGATAGATTCCGATGAAGAAGGAACTACAAGCGACCAATCCGCTAAAGATGAAGATTCAGTGACGATCGATCTTGAAGGTTTACGGCGGACAAAGAGTCACGATGAAGATTACGAAGAAATATCTAAAGGTGACTTTGAAGGTGAGCCCGGTTGGGAGAGACAGAGGGTACGATAAGGGCGAGACGTCGAAAAGAACTGCTTCTCCTCCTAAGAATGTAGTTTAGGAAATTCCTAGAACGTCATCGCCTGTGATTTTCAGTGTTCCTCATACCCCTCCAAGTTCAAGAACTCCTCCACCTCCTGTTCGCCGTCACCTATTCCTACCACAAGCATTCCTAGCGGCATTTACAGGAATATCTCCTATCCCTGCAGCATCAACCCGTCTTGATACTCCTTCAGTGACAAGAATCCATACGGTTGATATACTGTCAAGCCCTCCATTGTCCATTCCTAGCTTGTCTTCGCCAACGTATGATATCACTTCTGAAAACGAATTCAATCGTTTCATGAATGAGTCAATGCGTGATCAGCTCAATGTGTCAACTATAGGAGCAATGGATGACAAATACTTCTCCAATTGTCACGATACCAATGGTGAGTTCAGATGTGACAATAACTTCAGAAGTGGCAATGGTGACTGAATTGACAGTAAATCCAGAAGTTCACACTTCATTTCTTCCTCCTTGGCTAATATCTCAAGTGTCGAAGCGCAAGAAGCAAATGATTTCTCTAGAGGAGCTCGACCTAGAGGAGATAGTTCTTCCAAAGGCCAAAGGGAAGAAGAAGGCAAAGGTATACTCGAGGCTGAATGTTGATAAGTCTAGCCACAAGTATGCTGAAATTGGCATACCATCGAATCAAGGTGATGTCAATATGGAGGACTACACAGTAACAAAGGTCCAGCTTGGCAAGGTTACCAACGAAAGTGCAAAAGCCGATGCGCAAGTCACTTTGGATATCTTGGCAGGAAGGCTGGACAAAGTTGAGCAATCTCGTAACATGTGTAACAAGCGAGAGAGAAGTGAGCATTATGCCCACTTTGTTGTAGAGACTTTCGGTTCTCCAAGTAATGCACAACCCGGCGGCAGGTGAAAATATTGAAGATCAATTTGTCAAGAAATTAGCCTCCAAAGCTGAGGGTGTTATGATTTTGTTGAAAAGATCATGAACATGGATCTCGGATAATTACGGCTGCTGGATGAAGCTACCATGTTAGCCAAGCTCACCATAGAGCTTGATAAAGAAAAGAGCATACTTTCCCAGGAGCGCAGAGACATGGAAAAATGCCTGTTGTCATGGTCAGAAATGAAACAGGTAAAGCTCAGCAAATTGGTGGAGGTTGGGGTAATTCCTGACAAAGAAAAGTTTGTAGAGGTAAGAGAATCACTGAAACACGAATTCAAGTGGTTCAATCTCTCATGGAAGATCTTCACCAAGTACAGGAAGATGTCAATGGGCATCGCGCCATTCTTGACAAAAGTATCAGAGAGTTGCCTGGTCAACTTATTGAAGAAAATCGTATCTTCCTGTCGGCCACAGAAATATCCCATATCTTCAAGGAAGCCATCACACATTTGATTGGCGGTTGGGGACTTCTGCCGAAGCTTATTTGAACATCATTTGGCGTACAAACCTGATGGACAACCCTAAAGGCCTCACGGCGGTGCAAAAGGTTCACTCATGCATATGGATGATCAGGGAATTACACTATTGTGGATTACACCGTTGAATCGGATGAAGTTAGATGCCGAGGGAGACTAGGAGGAGGAGATTTGAGACTTAAAACTATCTGAAAAATTAAAGCAACCCCTATTCTCCGGTGTTAGACATTTCCGGTGCATCCCATTATGCATCTTGTAAATATTTCTCGACATTTTCAAATGTCATTTTGTAAATTGTAATTACACCAAGTCCAAAGATGTAATATTTTCAAAACAAATTACACTTTGACTTTGGTCAAAGTTAGGTGAGATCTCCTAAAATCGCTCACCTAACTTTCCCTAATTTTCTCAATCCCCTCCCTAATTTTGTTCATCCCTCTTTCTATATAATGTGATGGATTTTCATTGTAAATTATCTTTTAGCCTTTTGCAACGAAGTGCTGCCCTTTTGTAAGCAAATTTGTGAAACTTTGCGTTCATGCTTTGTGAATGAGATTCGATCAATAAAGAAAAGGATTGCAAGCCAAACTTTGCGTTGGATTCGATACTTTTGTGAATTGATCTGATTTGGTAGTGATTAGTTCGAAGAATTTGAAAGACTCTAAGTAGTTGATGTAAACTTTGTGTTACATTTGTTATTTAGATTGCATTGTTATTTCTGTTTATCATTGGTTGAATGATCTACAAGACTTTGTGCTTGCAATCATTCATGCTCTTGCATACTTTGTTGAAGGATCTACAAGACTTTGTGCTTGTAATCGTTCGTGCTCATTGATACTTTTGTTGGATGATCTACAAGAATTTGTGCTTGTAATCGTTCATGCTGTTCGAAGAATTGTTGCGTCTAAAGACTTTGTGCTTCTACTTGTAGCAAAAGATGCGGCTTACGAGATCCAACCGATAAAGCTACCCGGAGCGACACGTACCTTTGTGAGCTTTCCCTTTTTAATTTATTTGTTTGTTGTTAAATACTTCTGGTATCTCTACGCTTCGCTTTGACGAGATAGAGATATTGGCATTACTGCTAGTTGTTCGTTTCAGGTTATCAAGAATTCGGAACTTCCAACAAGTGAAGCATTGTAAACATCTTCTCTGAAAAAAGAGAGAAGGATGAATGTAACACACCCCCCCCACTCCGTGAATTTTGTGTACATTTTGTAATTACTTGTGTGATTTACTATTGTTTCTCTTAGCAGTAAGAAGGGCGCCTCCCCTTTCCGAGAGGAGAGATTCATATCTCACATAGCTGTGGTTGAAGTCCAAGTTGTGTAATCTATCGAAAGCTGATTACATAATTTTCACCCAACACAAACAAGACATTCCCTGACATACTGGAGAACATAAGACTTGAGACCCTTCCAAGAGAATCTCTCCCGTACCTTTCTGTAGGTCTTAAAGTAACTGGGATGTCCTGCCATGGGTGAATCATGGAATGACCTCAATACTCTGTCCCTCATCTCAGAACCTGGGACTAATAAAATCCTCCCTTTGTAAATGATAAGATCATCTACAAGTGAATACCTGTCATCCTGTACTGTTCCATCTACTATGCTAGAAGCCCATGGGTCCTTAGCATACTCTGCTACTATTAGATGTCTCCAATCCTCTGAAACCAGTGTAATAGAGCTCAAGTGAGGACGGCGAGATAAAGCATCAGCAACCACATTCTGAGTTCCCTTGACATAGGAGATGTCAAAATCGTAGGACTGAAGCTTGCTGACCCATTTCTGTTGCCTTTCGTTCAGATCTCGCTGCCCAAGAAAATGTTTCAGACTATTATGATCGGTTTTAACAGTGAATTTGCTACCAATCAAATACTGCCTGAATTTGGCCATGGCATGCATGATGGCCAACATTTCCATATCATAGATACTGTAGCTCCATTCAAGACCTCTTAGCTTCCGGCTCTCGAAAGCTATAGGGTGTCGATCCTGCATGATAACTGCACCAATACCCTCACCACTGGCATCGAAATGTAACTCGAAAGGTTTGGTGAAGTTCGGTAGAGCCAAAACTGGACATGTGGTCATGAGAAGTTTGAACTTCTCAAAGCACGCTTGTGCTAGTGGTGTCCACTCAAAAGCACCTTTCTTAGTCAAATCAGTTAGTGGCACAGCATGCCGCGAGAATCCACTAACGAACCGACGATAGAAAGCACACAATCCTACAAAACCCCTGAGCTGTGTCAATGTCTCAGGTGTAGGCCAATCGATGATGGCTCGAACTTTCTCTGGATCCATGCTGACTCCAGCACCGCTGATGATGTGTCCCAGATATAAAAGCTCTGCCATGCCTAAAGCACACTTAGACTCCTTGGCGTACAAGGACTCCATGTCAAGTATACTCAGTACCTCATCCAAGTGAACCATGTGTTCCTCCCATGATTTGATATAAACCAAGATGTCGAAGAACACCAATACAAATTTCCTCAAGTGAGGATGGAAAACCCTGTTCATAGTAGACTGAAATGTGGCTGGAGCATTGGTTAAACCGAATGGCATAACCAAGAAATCATAGTGTCCACAGTGACATCTGAACGCAGTTTTTTCTATGTCCTCCTCTCGGACTCTGATCTGATGATAACCTGTTCTCAAATCAATCTTTGAGAAGTAGCAAGCTCCATGAAGCTCGTCTATCAACTCATCTATCCGTGGGATAGGATACCTGTTCTTTATAGTTTTCCTGTTGAGCATTCTGTAGTCAATACACATTCTGAGTGTACCATCCTTTTTCTTCACCAAAACAATTGATGAAGCAAAGGGTGACTTACTCGGCCTAATGTGCCCCATAGCTAAAAGCTCCTTAATAGTTTTCTCAATCTCATCTTTCAAACGCTTGGGGTGCCGGTAAGGAGTAATCATGATCGGTTTCGTGCCCTCATCCAACTCTATAATATGCTCAATACCTCTATCAGGAGGTCTACCTGGTGGAATAGCACTGAAAACCTTAGCATGTTTGATTCGAAGTTCCTGAACATCTGGATGGTAAGAAGAAGCTTGCTGCTCCAACTGTGAAGGCATTAGCTTGCACTCAGCAGCCCACTCTACCATATCGTGGCGAATCAAACGTTCCATTCTCCGGAGTGAAATTTCTCTAAGGTTGCTGTCCTTGATGGCTTTTAGAATATGATTTGTGCCATCAACGCTAAATTTCATCTCCATGTCACGCAAATTAAGCGTGAACTCTCCTATCGCATGAAGCCACTTCATGCCAAGAACTAAATCCGTTCCTCCCATGTTCACAACATAAAAATCTGCCTTAAACTCGAAATTGTTGAGTTTCAAAGGCAAGTCAGGTATCATCCTCTCGCAGTTGAGAGTGTATCCATCTACAACCTTCACACGTATGCCTTCAAACTACTGAGTTTGAATTCCCCGTTTCTCCACTAACCGTGAATCGATGAAGTTGTGGGTTGCACCTGTATCTAGAAGAGATATGACCCTTTGACCAGCTAGGATCCCACAGAGTCTGAAAGATCCCTCTCTCTGCATGCTGGACATATGAGCCTCCTGTAATTCTGTTTCTACTACAATTTCTGCCTCGTTTTTTGACTCTTCTCCATCTGTATCATAGATTGGAGCTTGCTGATCAGAAAAATCAGTCAACGCTTCTCCCTCATAAAACCACTCCATGTGCCTGTTTTGCCCTTTAGGTTTGAGGGGGCAGTCATGATTAAAGTCATACGGACCCTTGCAGTAAAAACAAAGTTTTCTTCTTTGTAAATCGTTCATTGTTTCTCGATCTAAAGGGGCTGCAAATTTCTTCTTTTGATCTGCATTATCAGCCTTTTTCGGATCTGATTTGTTCTCTGTGTAGGAGGTAGTAGGTTTCGAGCCAAATGGCTTACGAGGTGTAGATAGCTCCATGCTGCGAGCTTTCCTCATGGCCTCTTGTAAAGTAGGTGGATCAAATGCTTTTATCCAACCTTTCATGGGCTCGAAAAGACCCTCAATGAATGATCAGCCTTCTCTCTGAGATTCCTGTCACCATCACAGATAGTCTTTGGAACTCTCCAATGTACGATTCCAAACTACCTAACTGTTTCAGTTGTGCCAAATCTCTGAAGAATAGCTCAGGATCACGTCTATCAAATCTCTCTACCAGTCTATCAGTAAACTCCTGGTACGAGGTAATCCTGTCATGGTGAAGAGTAGCCATACCATGAATCCACCAGTCATGTGCCACGCCATCAAGGTGAAGTGCTGCAAATCGAATGGCATCCTCCTCAGGCATGGGACGTAGTGTCAAGAATGTGTCAAGCTTACTGACCCAGGCACGTGCTGTAACTCTACCACTGCCATCAAAGTTCGCCAAAGTAAGCTTATTGGTAGCCTGTCTAAGATCATTTTGCTTGTGTCTAGGCCCCCTGTCATTCCTGCTTCTGGTGTGTTCTCTCTTCTGGCTCATGAATCTATCGAAGTTAAGGTGCTCCTTAACTCTCGGTGGCAATGCATCCCATTCATCATGCATAACCATGATGTTATCTGCAAAATTTATTTCACCACCCTGTTCAACTTCATCCTCTTCCTCAGCGTCATTTCTGGTAAAAGTAGGACATGTAGCCCTCTCAAAGGTGCGTGCTGGAGCTATGACTCTTTGAGGCTCTCTATGAATACTGCCTTCATGATCTCGATCTAGATTCTGAGCTCTATTCATTGTCAAATTTTGGACATTTGTGCCGAGTTGTTGGAGAATAGTCGCCACCTGTTCTTGGCCTACAACCATGCCTCTGAGCACATCTCTAGCTTCTCTGTCCTCATCATCAAGATGATTCCTGCGAGATCCTTCAGCATCCCTGTCAGCCATGTTATCAAAGCCTAATTCTTCTTCCTGTTCGTCAAATGGAAATGCTGAAAAAGGTTCAAAGGTACTTCTCTGCAAACCAGGACCCCTGCGTGAGTAGTACCTGTCAAACCTATTCTGGTGAGGCCGCATAAAGACTGCTAACCCTGCAGGCTGGCAGGATCAGTGCTCTGATACCACTGTGATGAGCCCTGCTGGCTCTCAACTCAAACCCCAATATTTCTTAAGTCTTTTTAGTGTTATTTAGTTTTTTAGAGAAAGTTTGATAGACAGAAGAGAAGGGGCGCATCATATAAAAGCTTGTAAACTGAAATACAAAGCAATTTCTCACAGAATGGAAATGCAAAAGATGTTATTACATTGAAACAATGAGATCATGAATAACAAACATACCAGAATGTCTCCAGTTATTTTATTTAAAACAGTAGCCAGCTCGCCAGCCAAGAATGCTGAGAAACTGACAATAAAGGACGCCAAGCCTCCAGATCTGAGTTCTCCTGCCTCGAAACTGGATACAAGTCTCTGAAAATGCTAGGCGCCAAGGATGGAAGACCAAAAGCAATCAAAAGGAAGGCGTTTCAGCCTAACCCTTCACACGCCTCTCTAGAATGCACAAATCCCAAGGTAAGCCGTACGGCCAAGGAAAGAATATGTATTATCCCTGCTAGAAGCCTCTGAATCTGAAGAAGGAAGCGCCACAAGGAAGAAACCCTTTCTTATTGCAATCAACATAAAATCTCAATATATATTCTCTGTCTGAATCATGTAGAACCTCTGAATGAAGCTCTCAACTGCACTGATTCGATTGATCTTTCACAATCTCAAGAGTGCTCAACACTGAAGAGGTACCGTTCTTCAATGGAGATTGTTCAAACCATGATCACAGGAGAATGCACAGGAAATAGCACAAGGCAAAGTCGAAATTTCAAAAGGTGAGTTTCTCATTGCCAAAAATGCCCTTTTATACAAAGGCACGAATCCCAAGAAAGATACGCCACTTTTGGAGATTTAAATCTTTTAAATAATATTTAAGTCATTTCAATAGTATTTGACTTAAATACTTGGGCGCACTTTATCAATTTAAATGATTAAAATATTAAATCACTTTTAGAGAATATTTAAGTTTAAAATATAAAAGTCAATTTGACATAATTAAATATTAAATCAATTAATATTTAATTCGCCACATCCCATAACTCACTCAAAACACCATATAATCGCAATGTAGTCGAGGAAGGCATGGGCTCTTGCACTACCAAGCCTACTATGAACCAATCAGGCTCACGAGAAACCAAGAACAATCAAGCTCTCCGGAAAATTACTGACCCTCTAGCTTGATCAGGCTAGCCCACAAGGTCCAATAAGGGGGCCTAACACACTGTTCGAGCTGTCTAGAGGGACATCCGCGATTGAAGCCAACTATAAAGTCTTCACAATTTCAATAGCCAATTCGCCATGCGTACAAACTCAAGTTGATTTTCAGAGTATAAACTTCAATTAAGTGGAACTTATGCCAAACAAATTCAACTCCAGTAACATGCAAAGTTGTTGGCCCGGACATGCAATAGTTAACTTCGACATGCAAGCTGAAAGATCTCAGCATTTAGTATAGGCTGGAGATAGCTAGCCAGAAATGGATTGATCTAAGCGTCGGAGAACTCAGGATTAGAATTTGATCCAGCTTCTTTTGAAAACTCAGCTTTGACCTCCTTAGAAGTTTCGGACTTAGCCGTTGTGAAAATTTGGATTTAAACCTCTTTCGAGACCTCTGTTCACCCTCTGACACTGGCTGACTGACTCCACCGATTGGCTGGCTGACAAGTGCATCGCAGAGCTGGACAAAAACCGATCAAAAGATACCTTGAGACTGAACATCATAAAACTAAAATCTGAAGGCTCAAAAATCCAAGCGCCTTTTTCAAGAACTGCTCTTTTTCTCTGACTTAGTCAAATTTTCTCATCTCGATCTCGTACGAAGGGAAAAACAAATCCTTCATAACTTCTGATTGACCAATTTTCAGGACTAGATCACAGGTTCACTGCGGAGCTGACCTCACTCACGCATGACAATTTTGCAAAACATCTCCAAAAAAACATCGTCACGAGGAATTGAAAATCAAAGAAGTAGCCTTTTGAAAAGAAGTTATGCTTTTCCTCGGACTTCGGCCCGATTCTGGAAACGACCAAAATAACATTAAAACTCCATTTGATTCTTTGAATCATCTTACGTCACGGCGGAAGCCGTGAAAAATTTAGAGCGTAACACGGACAAACTGAATATCCACTGACGGATGCGTCACGAAGCTTGAACGAATGTGAGATAAACATCTTGGGTGGCATTTAGTCAAAAAACCTTCATTTGACACCTCAAAAAGATGGGCGCCTTTCTCAAAAGCTGCTCTTTTCTCCAGTGTTAGCCAATTCTCGTTTTCCTCTCGTCTTGCGCTATATCTTCCTTAACTCGAACAAAACAGGTCCGTTCGACAGGCTTGATAGCTCATTGCGAAGCTGGCGTGATACCGAACAAATGTCTGCTAGAGGTGACAAACCCTAAAAACAGGATCTGAGCCCCTAAAAGATAGGGCGCCTTTTTCAAAATGTGCTCCCCTCTCCAGAGTTAGAAAAATTTGACGATTTTCCTCTAGATTTTCATTTTCCTTAAAATTCCTTAGTAATAGTTTGACATGAAACTGACACAAGCCCCATATTTGGAAAACCCAAGAATGACCTTCTAACATCACTTAACAAGATAAAGACTCAATTAAGCAAAATGCCTTAGTAAAGCAAAAAAAATTGTTTGGGTACAACAACATGATGGGATGGAGAGACGTGACCTTTCAAAGAACACAAGTCGTCCTTGACAAATAATCGCTCCTCTTACAAGAGGTCGGCTTCCTTAGTAAATCGAGCCTCTTTAATAAATATTATTTATCATTAACAAATGACATGTCTCTTGAGCAATCGCAATCTTCTATAAATTAAATAGCCTTAGCTATATTTAATTTATCATTCTTGTAGCAAGGAGATCGGCTGGAAGGATAAGACCGACGCTGTCATAATCATCAATATCAACATGGATGGGATGTTAGCATAGTTGCTAGGTTCAAAAAAATTGATCCATTTGGGAGGACACAAAAATCAGAAATCTAGAATTTGCAAAATAATCAGTAAAAGTTCTAAGGAATTGAAAATTTTGAATTAAACAAATCTGGCCAATACAAAATATTTGGATCC
Organism: Sequoia sempervirens; assembly: GCA_007258455.2. Taxonomy (NCBI): domain Eukaryota; kingdom Viridiplantae; phylum Streptophyta; class Pinopsida; order Cupressales; family Cupressaceae; genus Sequoia; species Sequoia sempervirens. Next base: position 12,945 of record VDFB02060636.1, read on the forward strand.
AACCAGGTTGCTTTCAGACAGTGCTTTGGAACTGAGAAACATGATGATAACAGATCATCACTTCGACATGGAGGGGATTTTTGAAATTTCTTATTGTTTGTTGAGAGATAACATGATGATAACAGATCATCACTTCGACATGGAGGGGATTTTTAAAATTTCTTATTGTTTGGTAGAGATAACATGATGATAGATCCTTGCTTTGATGGTTTCTCGAACCACAGTTATTTGTTATCTAAGAATGGTGAAACCATTGTTAGAGAAACCCTTCGACACCTGAATCTTGTTTGCATTTTGTTGTTGTGGCTTGCCTACCGTTTTAACAAAATTCATTTTGAAAATCTTCTGCATTATAGACTGAATGAATTCGGTGGCCCCTTTGGTGGCTTCTTTGCCAATGACCTTGATCTTCCTCAATTTGCATTCTTTTTACCTTGTCCAATTTTCTTGAAAGCTATAATGGCTTTGGTACCACCCATGCCAATCAAACTCACATAGAACTTGCCTTAGAAAAGAACAAAGTCAATTTAAAGAGACTCAAAGTTGAACCCATCTAAGTGGAATCTTAAGGAATCTTTCACGATATGGATTGAGCTAGAGGCTCTAGAGGGATGACACCACAATCTGTATTATTTTTTTGAGCAAGAAGGCAAGGGTCTTTTTTTTTATTCAATCAATTAAACCTGCAACCTTTTGCCCTTGCCTTGTTTGCTAGAGTTCCCACATTTTTCTATTTGGACTTGTTATGTTGGCACTAATATTTGGTAGAGAATTTTGTCCATGGACATCCTTTGTGTAATAATCACCCTTAGATTTTTTTTTGAAAACTTGTTAGCTCAACATAATGGAAATTGCTAAACAACTTTCCTTTCTATTTTTTGATTACCAAGTTCCCAGTGTGCGTGAGGTGAGAGCATACAGTGTACGAGATTACAATAATACTTGAAATGAAGCAATTGAAAGTAATCCACTTATCCAGTGGGGTTACTTAGCACTTCCACTTTTCAGTGGAAAAGCATCAATCAATACTAGAAATGTAAAGCAAACTCTTCTACTTTTAAGTGGTGAGTGAATACAACAAGAAAGAGCAACTCTCCTGCTTTTCAGCGGTGAGTGAAAACAATAAGTTAGAGCAACTCTTCCTCTTTTCAGTGGTGAGTGAGAACCAATAAGCCACTTATTTAGTGAGGTAAGTAACAAAATATCAAGAGCAGTTCATTGGTGGTACTACCACTTAGTGTTACAATGTTAGCTCATTTGAAAACTTTTAAATTTAAGATATGCATCTGCTATTACAAGTATGGTCATGAAAGAAATTGATAGAACATCCCCACGTGTATCAAAACATCAAAGAACTAACCACCCATCATGGAATTAACAAATATACCTCAAAGATTGGTAAATAGATGGCTGGTGCAGGTCTGAAACCCTGCTGTTACATTCTGGACAGCGAGATATAAACTTGAAAAACTTCACCAAATCACTCCCACCTACACCCAAAATGAATGCAAGCTATAACCATGTTTTCAAACAGCTCTGAATAATTTATCACATCATCAAAATATTCATATTGAAAAACCAAAATTGAAACTTCAAAGCAACTCCAATGGTGACTCCTAGCTGGAATCATACCACAATCTAGCTAGGGAATATCTTGCAACTCCAAAACTAGAAATCTATGCGAGATTTTGTCCTCAAAGATTGAAGAGAACCAAAGCCATTTCAGCAGCATAACATTATCATTCTTCAACATTTCCAAATGAGCCCCCAACACTTCCTTTTATAGTTTCTTTTCGTTACTTTTTCAAAAAAGTGTCTTTTTGCTTTTTCATTGCTTTTTCGGAAAAGTGATTTTTGTTTTTTCACTACTTTTTTGAAAAAAACACCATTTTTGCTTTTTCCATAAAAGTGTTTTTTCTTATTCACTGTTTTTTCTTCGAAAAAGCACTTTTGTTTTAAATTAAATTTTTCATTATGTGCTAACATTAAATCACCTTTTCCATCAAATTCCCTTTTAAAATAAAATAAAATCTTTTCATGTGCAAGACCCCCTTATTTTTCCTAGGTGTCCAAAAGGGGAATTAAAATACCTTTTCAAAAAGATATTACACTTAAATTTATCAAAAATAATGATAAAACATTATAACTTAAGTGAATAATTTAATTATTTCACCCCAAGTTGCTGAAAATCCCGAAATACATCAAAATCCAAATTTGACCACGCCAATATAATACTGAGGCAATAGGTGAATAATATAAGCCAATTTGGTGACTTACTATAAATAGAAGTGCTCTCCAAGAAGTTTGGAGAACACCCCAAAAGGTTAGAAATTGATTCTGAAAGCATTTAAGGGCTCCAACTAACCAAATGAACTCAAACCAATTGCTTTGTAAGACTGATCAAATGCTTCTCCAAGAATGTTGGAGATCTCCCTAACTAACCAGTTAGCCTCCGAAAAACTTGGAAACTAGCTAAATGTGCACGAATTGGATAAGCGCCAAAAGGGGACATTACACTTTGTTGCACCTGATACCTGAAAAGGTTTAAGAGCTTTCATCTTATAGGAATATGGGAAAAATATATGGGACTTGTATGCATTAATAATCTAGCATGATGCTACTTTATATAGCAGGAGGATGCATTTTTCTATTGCAGACTTCTTTTCAAATGATAGTAGATGTTGGTAGGGAATCGACTAGCAACCAAAACAATCATGCAAATCCTACCACAAACCTCTGTAAAGAAGTTGTGGAGCTTCTAGTTGAAAGGACACCCTCCGAGATAGGAGTGGAATGTAAGGGACATGTCCCACCAACTAGATATTTGTGTAGGATAAGATACAATGTAATGGTGGAAGTAGTGAGAAGTAAGAAAGGAAGTAGGAAGTAGAAAGAAAGGAAGGAAAGAAAAGAGATAGAGAAGGAATTATAAAGAGGGCAAGACCCCTAGCATATGTATATGATAAACAAGCAATAATATATATATATATGGACTTATATCTCATATGTGTTATGATTTATGGTAATTAGTTTTTTGTATTTTTCATTTTGCTAACTAGTTTATGCATTGTCTGAACTAACTCTTTACTCCTCTCATACAATTGAGTCTAGGGTATAAATACAATACATAGAAATTACTTGGGGCTTAGAATTCCGGTTTGTGTTCCCCCATTTTTCTTGATAACATTGGTTTTGTTGTCAAGGCCTTGGTTAGGTTGTACAAAGAAAAGCAAGAGAAAATTCAAATAATAATTCGGACAAAAAAGTTTGGAGAGATGAATTTTTTATCATAAATTGTGACACTATCTCCTTTTGGTGTCAGCCTCGTGAGAGGGGGTTCGACACCAAGGGGATGGGAAATGGAAAAGGAGGGGGGATCTTAGAAAAGGAACCCTTGAAAGGATGTGACCTATAAAAGGACATTACAAAATAACTACCATGGGAAAAGATAAAGGAGTAATGTAACATCAAACCAAAAACACCCATGGCTAAAGGAGACAAGAAGAAATCAAGAGAGATTGAGGAGGAAATTGAATTTACCAAGAGAGTTAACATGGCAAGCCCAAATAGTGAGGAAAACATTGAAAGAGAAGAAAGATACCGCAAAAGATTGGAGAATGTGGAGAAGAGAAAAGATGAGTGCGCCAATATAGGTGTTGCCGAAAGAGAGAAATGGAAAGAAACCAAAAAGGAAGGATGGAAAACTCCAAAAAAATTGAATTCTCATTGGGAGAAAGCAGGACAAACTTTGACAAATTTAGAGAAGAGCATAAAGAAATATGGAAACTCTAAAAAGGCATTAGTAGAGGACTGTGGAAGCATGGAGGCTCCAACCCTATTTTATCTCCCCAAAAGTCTAGCAATCAGACTAGATCTATCAAACATCACAATCAAGTTGGATGACATATTCTTTAAATTCTTAAAAACTCCAGAGAAGATCCTATCCATCCAAAAAGAGTATATGGAAGAATTAGTTAATAGAAGTGTAAGGAAGTTAAGAAGAGAAGATATAGAAAAAGATAACAATACCATGTTTAACTTAGGAAAAGAATTGTCAACATTAAGTAGTGAAATGCCATTAGCAAATAAAAGAACATCACCAAAAATAAAGTGATGTTATGAATAGTCACAACCCCCGAACCAGGATCCATCCCTTGTTAGAATATTGTCAAAGCGAATGAATGAAGTAATTGTCAAAGACATATGGATAATTGGCAAGGTAGTTATCATTGATGTCAAAGGATAAAGAACATCACATGAAGGACAAAGGCCAAAGGCCACAAATTGATATATGTATATTAACCAAGTATTGGCATTTATGTTGGTTAAGACAAAGACAAGTTTAAGACAAGTATTGGCATATATTCTAAGATACATATAAATGCAATTATGATTGCCCAAACTAGTCTCTTTATTCTGGCCAACTTTGTTACCTTCCTTGTGAATTGGAAAATAAATTAAAAATAATTGTAATCTGCATTGGCTGACCTTATGTTTCATACCCAAGACAAAGGCGTTTAAAAGCCAATGCTGACCGACCACCTTAATAGATATTCAAAGACAATCATGTATATATGTATCTTCTTAAGATCATCTAAGAAGATATGAATACATAATGATAAAAAGATAGTAGCAAAGAATATTAATTAGAGCAGCAATAAGGATATCAAAATTAATGAAGGAGTGATTATCTTATAGAGACAGCGATTTAAGGACATAGCAGCAATTAAGTCTATAAAGTGGCAGTGATGAGGTTTAATTATCTAAGGCCAACTTCATGCTGGCTGACTACAATAAGAGGAAGCAAAGATTAATATGCTGGCTGACCATATGTTGGTTAATAAGTTCAAAATTACATATAAGAAGAGGTAGTCAAAGGTAACGAAATATATTGATATAAGGCAGTGATCCCATCTACCATATAAAGCAGTGATTATGTGATGAATTAAGACAAGCAATTATTACATGTTATGAGGCAGAAGTATTAAGGGAGCAGCAATTATAAAAGGAAGGTATAAAACAGCGATTTCATTTGAATTAGTTATCAATGAAAAGTAACAACTCTAAATTAGTAGATGTGTCTCTTCAATCAAGTCACCTTCCTTGGTAAATCTATAAAAGAGGTTTATGAAATGAATTTGAAGAGTGAATTCGTTGTGTGAAAAGAAAAAGACACATCATATATACACCAGCTGTCTTGAATGTTGAGTAATAAAGAAAAGTTATATATATATCAGCAAAGATATATATGCAAATTTAAAGGAGTGTAGAGGAAGAATAAATAAAATATAATTCGAAGAGGAGCAGATTTAAAGCAGTAAATTAATGAAAAATCAATCATAAAATTACAGATTTCTGATATGCAATAGCAGAAATTTAAAAGTGATATATGCAGATTTGAATAGAAGATTATGTGCAAATTTAAAGAGGAATAAAAGCAAAGCAATGAAGAGTATTAGAATTTAAGCAGATCTAGTGCATAAATGAAGTATATCAATAAAGAAGAGTGGAGCAATAAATGATATATAAATAAAGAAGAACGAGTGAGTGAAGTGAAGTGATGGAATAAATAGAATATATATGAAGAACGTTCAAGGAGGAAGAAAGTTATCGAATAAATACTATGGAGTAAATAAGTATCATGGAGCGAATCAATAATGGAGTATATATGATTGAGTATGAGAGTTATGAAGGATATGTATGTGAAGAGAATATGCAAACATGTGTGATTATACAAATATATTTATGGTTAATGTGAAGAAGGGAATCATGGAGTGAATAAGGAGATCATAATGTCTATCATCCATTGAAGAAGCAACATTCAGAAGGTGGAACTTTATTTTGGAAGTCTTCCTAAAAGAAAGATTGGTGTCTCTCGCTAAGTTGGTGCTTAGTAGTAGGGGTTGGTGCCTACAAAGATTGTAAAAGAGATTTATATAAAAGCAATATTTTGTCATGGTTTTCTCCTATAAGGGTTTCCATGTAAATCTTGGTGTTCTTGTGTTCTTAATTGTCAAGATCTTGCATGGTTATTATTATTGTTATGGCTGTTTAAGTTTAAATTGAAAAAGTTTGTATTATACTTATTACTGATTGGGAACAGAGCATTTTGAGATTAAATTAGAAAGAGACAAGGGTAGAGAACATAAGCCCACGATAGTAACAAGTGTAAAGAAGTAGAAGAAAGACACTCAGCCAATCCTCAAATTGAAACAAGAAGAAACCGCACATACAATAGAATCATCAATCAAGCTTCTGGTATTCGGTAAAGACACTATAGAAGCTGCGGAGCATGTATTCCTTCTGGAATCTTTATGGCAAAGAAAGGACATTGAAAAAGATAAGATTAAGCTATTGGAATTTGTGGCATCGTTAGGAAGGATACATTAGATTGGTATAAGAAGACTTACGCAAAACATGATAAGGATTGGGAAGAAGTGAAGGACTTCCTAGCAAACTTTCACACTCCGAAAACACTATCAAAGAGAGTGAGCAAGATGATGGAATTAGTACAAAGGAAAGGAGAATTAGTAAAAGACTATGATAGAAGATTTAAAGAAGCATCACACAAATTAAAGGAACCATTAACAAAAAAGTGAAAAGTGGAATGGTTCATTTTCGGACTACAAAAAGACATCATAGCAGCATTGGATGGGAAGATATTTGGCAAATATCTAGATGTGGTAACCATGGCATATTGCATTGAGGTGCAACCATGGAGGAAAGAAGATAAGGAAAGTGAAAATGAAACAATAGAGAAATTACAGTTAGCAGTCAAACAACTTACTTTGCGCCAAGACATAATGGCAAGAGAAGACGTCGGTGAGGTAAAATAGAACATCTGGTGCTTGTATTGTTCAAAAAAAGGCCATTTAAAAAATGATTGCTCAAAGGCACAGGGAGAAAAAGGGGCAACAACAATCAAAGTGGAGCTCCAAACAATGTCGCAAAAACTCTAAAGTCTAATCAGTATATTGTGGGTTATGCAAAGAATGTGATGACCATGAGATAGACAACTGTCCATATAAGACATTCCACAAAAGAAATGTCGATGATCATCTGAATCCTAGATGTCCACTATACTTAGGATATGACAGGCATATAGAATGGAATATGGCCTATGTCAAGGGACTTGCAAAATGACCCTTGTATACACATGATGCAAGATGTAGACAACGACCATGGAGGAATAATAGGAATGCCAATGCATTGCAAAATATCGCTCTGCAAAATTATCAGGAGGATAATAAACAATTTAACTATAGAGGAGGCCAAGGACGCGGAAGGGGTAACCACAAAAGAGATGATATGACTTGTCTTAAATGTGATAAGTCTGGCCACTATGCTACAAAATGCCAATCTGATAAAAAGAATTGTGCATTCTACGGCAATGAAGACCATGATTTATACAATTGTGAAAGGGCCCAACAATATTTTTAGAATGCTCCACCTAGATCCAAAAGTGATGATCTTCAAGGGCTGAATAGAGTAGCAAAGGTTATTAGGAAAATCCCTCTGCAAGGGGCCAAAGGATGTCAAAGAGCGAACATTTGGTCATCAAATAAATCCAATGAAGAATATTTTGAAGAAGAATACCAATCGGAGATAAAATTTCAGAAAAATAGAAAACAAAATAATCAAAAAGATAAAGCAGCAGTACTCACCCAACAAGGGACTATTACCAGTAAAAATAAGAAGAAAGTAAACAAGGAGATAAGTGAATATTTAGATTTGAGAGAAGATGTATATAGCTACTTCCAGCCTACAAAACAACATGATAGAGTAGTAGAAAGCACTAAAAAGGCCATTATACAACAACAAAAGGAAGAAATTGGTTGATTGTCATAGGAAGAGGTGGTCATGTTGAAGAAGTTGGCTTCCCTAACACAACATAAAGATTTATTAGTGAAATTACAACAATGGGGTAAATATTGGAACAAACAGATACCCAAACATCCGTAAATTCGTAGAATATCGAGAGATCGCAATTGGAAGAATGGACCACTACTAATCATTGCACATTTGAATAACCATAAGGTAAAACATGTCATGGTAGATTTGGGTGCAGACATAAATATTATACTGGCGTCAACTTGGGAGAAACTAGGAACACCTAAATTGGTAAGAACTCCATTCAATATCGGCTTAGTGGATGGCTTCAAAATGCAGATAATGGGCACATGGAAGAATGTCGAAGTTAATAAACGGGGCCGTAAATTGATAGTAGATTTTGAAGTGGTAGAGATGAACTTTCTAACACATTTCGAGCATAACTAGCTCTGAAATGGTTTGAAAATTTAAATGGAGTAGTGGATTTTAGAAAAGAGAAAATTTCATTTGTTGATGACTAAGGTCGTCCATATTCCCCTAGGAGATGATGAGGATAGTTCATATGTGGAGAAAATTGCCCGAGAAGGAGATGAAGAAGATAATGCAAGATTGATATACTCAAATCTCTAAATTACCTACCACTAACAAGGTAGAAAAACCACAATAGACCTCCCACAAAGTATGGGTTTAGACGGGCCTTTATGGTATAGAGCCACCTGAGAAGGTACCACGAACAAAGTCACCCCATCGTAGGTGATGAGGATAGTTCATATGTGGAGGAAATTGCCCGAGAAGGAGATGAAGAAGATAATGCAAGATTGATATACTCAATCTCTAAATTACCTACCACAGACAAGGTAGAAAAACCACAATAGACCTCCCACAAAGTATATGGGTTTAGATGGGCCTTTATGGTACAGAGCCACCTGAGAAGGTACCAAAAACAAAGTCACCCCATCGGAGGAGTCAAATAACACAATAAGTAGGAACACAAAGTATGTAAACCATATTCAAAGGGGTATCTCACATATCAAACTACCCAAATTCTCAAGAGTCAGTAACTTGGATGAATACATAAGGGATATGGAATGAACATTTGAAGAGGAACAAATGTGGATCGTAGCACTACAAGCTACATTAGTTTGCAATGCTGCATGTTGGTGGCAGACACATGGAAATACATTCCTCATTGGTATGCCTTTAAAATTTTAGTCAGAACACGATACATGCAAGAAGGGGAATATACTGTCATTCCAAAATATAACGGTTCAATCTCCCTTGAGGAACACCTACAAATATGTACAATTGTATGGCAGGGATATAGAGGATGCAATCGCCGGTTGTATATACAACTTTTCTATTGGACACTAATACCAGTGGTCCAAACATGGTATATAAATCAAGAGAGAAGATCTGTAACAAAGGATTGGAAAGACCTTCAAGAAGACTTCATTCACACATTCTCATTTTGGGACGAAAATGACCATATTTGTATTGCATTAAAGAAAATAAAGAAAATAATCTTTAAACCAGTTCCAGAAGCTAATACACAACTGCCACCTCAAAATCCTCCACCCTAGGATCAAGGAATATGGAAATTAATGGAGTGGATGGATAAACAAACACATCGTGTCGAGAATTGGTGCTATACAACACATCAAGAGGAAGGGGATCCAGACCCTAAATTAGAAATACGAGGGGCAGAAGGAGAACACGAATTACAACTCCACAATGAGTTAGAAGATCAATATTATAATCAACCTCTTAAAATTAGGGAAGAAAACACAGCATCAACAGATAAACCCAAACTAGCTAAAATTGGAGATTATTGGGATGAACGAGTCGTTGCAAATGTGATTGAGCTCTTGTCTAAGTACGAAGAATTATTTCCTCAAACATTCACATAAATGAAAGGGATTAAGGAAGGAGTAATGAAAATACAACTAAAAGAAGAAGCGAATGCACTAATGAATGAAGATGAATTATACAATGCACTATTCTGAAAGGAGGTTTTTGAGAAAACATTTGAGATTTATGAAGAGATGGCAGTACCAAACAAAGCAACAATTGAACAGGCTCTAATAAGATACATGATAGCCTTCAACATCACATTGGAAGCTCTTATGGACAAACTCCTGATCACACTAGCCACTGCATTGAAGCAAAGAAGAGAACAAGCTGCAACAAGAGAGGAAAAATTTCAAAGAAGCAACAATTGTGGAAGTAGCCCCCTTAGCCACTTAGGCCTAGAAAGAGAAGATAACGCAGATACAAACAAGGGAGTTGTGGTCAAAACAAAGGTTGGATAAGCTTATGCTTGGAAAACCAGAGACCATCAAACAATTGCAAGCAAAAATCAAAGAAGTTACCACAAAAGCCTACAAAGAAATTTGTGAGGAAGAAGCAAAATATGAAGAAGTGCCTTCTTGAGATACAAACCCCATAGACCAACAGGTACACTCTCCTCCATATACCTCTAATACACCTTCCTCCACTACTTCCAAATCCAATCAGGAGCCTCTCCACAATTACACGAATTGCCACTAGTTGGCTCCCAAGTTGACCTTTCCAATATTTCCCCTCTACAAAAATTCCATCTAGGAGACCTATTACATCAGACAACAAGAGAGGACATCCTAAAGCAACATGTAGGTCATGCGAAGCAGTTGGAAAATATAATTAAGGTCATCCAACATAAATGTCCACAGATCCAAGGTATTCTTCCGAACCCCTTGCGGCACAATTCAAGTTATTGGTTGATGGACTACTACAAGATGCACATCAACAAAAGATCACCATGAAACAAAACATACGTGTGGAGATTAACAAGGCTAAAATGGATGAGGAAAGGTAAAAATGTGCTACTGCCCATGTTGCACTGGAAAACCATATAAATACAATGAAGAACACAAAGGGGGACATGAATGCCTTGTATCAATTTTGCCTCCAATGGCCCACAGTCACCTCAACAATCAAAACACAAATGGATCATATTGATGCACACATCCTTTAGGTGGCTATTTCTTACGATGCATTGGCGGACACTAATGGACAAACTTGGTCACAAATAAAGGCTTTACATGTATAGTTCCAACAACTACAGGATTAGAGGGAGAAAACGAGGCATAAGTTTCAACAACTAAGGGAGGTGGTCAATCTGTGGTTGGCACATGTCATCGGGCTTCTCAAGGATGCACAAAAGTTAGCTCAAAAGATCCAAACCGCCTCCTCACTTCCAGAAGCAGAACACCTCCTCACACTGATCAATGTGCAAAATCACTTGTTGCAACATGCCAAGGTACAATAGGATACCACTTTTACCAACCAAAAAGAGATATACAAATTTATTCTTACATCCCAATAGCAATAGAATTGTCTTCAAGACAAATCAATGTATTGAAAGGGGGGATGATGTTGGCAAGGAATCGGCTAGCAGCCAAAACAGTCACACAGTTCCTACCGCAAACCTCCACAAAGAAGTTGCGGAGCTTCTAGTTGAAAGGACACCCTCCGAGATATTAGTGGAATGTAAGGTACACGTCCCACCAAGTAGATATTTGTATAGGATAAGATACAATGTAACAAAGGAAGTAGTGAGAAGTAAGGAAGTAGGAAGTACAAAGAAAAGAGATAGAGAAGGAATTATAGAGGGAAAGACCCCTGGCATATGCATATGATAGACAAGCAATAATATATATATTTATCCAGACTTATGTCTGATGTGTTATGATTTATGGTAATATGTGTTCTGTATGTTTCATTCTGCTAACTAGTTTATGCTTTGTCTGAACTAACTCTTTACTCCTCTTGTATGACTGAGTCTGGGTATAAATAAAACACATAGAAATTACTTGGGGTTCAGAGCTCCGGTTTGTGTTCCCCCATTTTTCTTGCTAGCAGTAGATAACAGCAAGGAGTCATATACAAGTTTTCAGATTTGTATACCTTTGTCCTTGTTATCTTGCCAACAGGATAAAAAATCTGGCTTGTTCTTTTAGGATGGGAAAGAACTTTGCTTACTCCTGATCTATAAACTATCAAGCTTCTATCTCAAATTAGTTACAACTTACAAAAATTAGATATAGCAAATAATTAGAGCAATAATCAACTAATTCTTGCAGAAAATCAGATTACAATTCAGGACAAGAAATCAAAGAACAATACCAGAACAATGGAGACACAAGAAATAACATGGACGAACTCCTTGTGGGTAAAAACTCCACCAAAAGGTGAGTGACACTCACTTAAGTACTCCAAAATGGCAATATACAAATGATCTCAGTCCATAGATTGTCTAAGAGCTCTCACAAACAACTGAAAACTCTCCCCAGGAACAATTTGCAACTCTCCAATGAACTCCCTGCTTCAATACAGTCAAAATATGAGAGCAAAGCTTGCAAATTGCTTCCAAAACAAGAGATACAAGCCTTTGCAAACTCCATCCATACTCAATTTAACCTTAATTCCAAAGTTGCTGCTTCTGGTATAGTAACATACTAACAGGTATGCATATATATATAATATATATGTGCACACTGTACTGAATTCAAACTACATTTCATACTAGATAGGGATAAAGATAATTGATCATTCAATGTTATATCATCTATGTCAATCGTTACAAAATAATAAATATAGTAAAAAGTTTGTATCTTGCTCTCCAGTGAAAACATCTTGATTTAAATCATCACTCGGTTCCACTTCATTTGAACCACAAGTAACCACAGTCACTCTCACTAGCTACATCATGTGTAGTAGTAGGAGCTTCATCATCATCTAAAATGGCTCTAGGAAGCTCTAAAATAGATGCATCGAAGTTGGCACACTTAAGGGCTATATCTTAATTTTTTTTCACCCCTTGCACGTAGTCAACTTCCTTATGTGATAGGAGGCCTAATTTGGAATGGACAGGCCAAATTTCTTGCTTTTTTTTTTGCAGCCAACCAATTGCGCTTAACTAAGAGGGTAACGGAGTATGTACTCCAATTTTGTTCAACCAAAGAACTCACAACTTGTTGAAATTGTAAGATCCTGGGCTAATTTCTTTTGCAATTTTTTTCAGTTTTGTGACTTCATGTAATGGGCATTTCGTCAAACAGTTTGCTCATACTCTATTCTGAGTTATCAATAATTTGCAATTGTTAATGTTTCACACATTCATTTAATGGCTTCCCCACAACATGTCGTCTCAGAAATGTAGTTTCCAGATTTAGTTTAACATGAATATTGCAAACATAGAGCCATGTATGTGACATATAACATCAACAAAGATAGCTTTCATGAATAGCAGAAATATTTTTATATTTATCAGATTGGGCATACAATATTATTATATTTCCTAACCTGTGTAATAGCACCAGCTCGTTGACTCCTTGTTTATTGGGAACTGCTTGTTGGCATAACAACTAGCACCTCTGGAGTAAGAGTTGGTACGGACAGCTATACACACTACGCAATGAGTGCTCTTCAAATTAGGAGGGGAAGCTCCCTCGTTGTACTTGACAAAAGTGCTTTGAAAAGGAAAGTAAACTATACTATATCCTGTCTTTTTGTCTCAGTTGTAAGAGGTACAAGGCTTTCTCGAAAACTATATACGTTGCAGCTAAGTATTTTCTGGTTTCGCAGACTACTAACTACAACTAGGCTTAATTACTTAAAATCTATCCAGTTTCCTCAAGAAAACAGAGCATGAGGAAATGGAGCAAGGATGACTATCTAACGATAAACAAGTATAGATTCTCAACTTGAAGGCAAGGTGGCACATCTATCGCTCAAATCGGCAAGTTTATTGGAAACAACAATATCGATAAACTAAGTCTGATTCTCAACTTGAAGGCAAGGTGGCACAACTATCGACTCAATCTGAATAAGTTTATATTCACACATCACACGATAACCAAGTACAGATTCTCAACTTGAAGGCAAGGTAGCACATCTCAGCTCAATCTGGACGAGTTTATTGAACACAAAACAGATTTGATCTAACTAAGGAAAGAATTACATTATAGTGCATGAAACCAGTGGCATAACAATTCATCATAATAGCAAAGCATGAGCAGATCACAGCAGGCAATATGAAGGCAAGGTAGGCACGGTATATTTCTCTCTTGCAAAAGTTATGTACAAATGAGAAAAAGCTCTTATTTATAGACATCAAAAGGTGTAGGGAACCCTAAAATCACCTTGAGTCAACTACAGTCTTGCAATGCATGCAAGATTTTATTGCTAAGCCCTAATAAAGTAAACTATACAGTTAACTGGAAAACTACCATCAGTTAACCGAAACATCTAATCTAAAAAAATGGACAATTGTGCAAGCATGCATGTCCTTATTGAAAGCATGTTAACTGGAACACTACCATCAGTTAACGTAAACCCTAAATAAAACTCCAAGTAAATAAAGCTGATCTCAGAATCGATATGCATGAGATAAGACAGCGAGTTAACTTGAGAAGGTAACGCCAAGTTTAACTCCTGTGTGTAATGTCTATTCTGAGAGGTGGGAACTGAAGTCTACTGATCGTGATCTCGAGCAACTAATCCCTCAACAAGATTGTTAACTGCATCACTATCTGGAGCTCTGATACTCTGTCAAAGAATGCTATGCCTGCGCAGCATGTCCTCACCAGCTGTGATTTGGGACTGAAGTTCACCCCTACTACTTGTTGCTTCATCGAACAACGCTGACATGACTGTAAGCTGATTAATCTTACAGCCAGCGGTCTCCCCACTAAAAATAGTATGAATGAGTGCTTGGAGCTCTGACTGAACATCAGTAAGCTCAATATACGCACCCCCTTGGATTTGATATCGGCACAGTAAGCAAGATACTAAGGTCCTCACAAACCGGAGTGCACTAGTAACGTGCTCCCTACTCTCAGCCAAATCTGACGCCATAGTCTCCTCTATCTTTGCCTTGAAAACCAACTGTGTTTTCCAAGAGTAGATAGCTTCTCTATCTTCTGCATCTGTGACTAATTCATATGCCATACTCAGGTGAGCAATCATAATCTCATCCCAGGGTCTATTAATTGCCATGTCTCGCTCCTCATCCTGAAGACGAAGACGGAGCTCTCATGCATTGTACCACAACTGATATAACTCTGTAAGCATAGAATGGCCTCTAGCAATGAACTCCTCCTCCCACTCATCCAAACGCTCGCCATATGCAACTAAATGATTAAGTTGACCTTGTTCAGCTGGAGGCTCAAGCATCGACGGGAGTGTGGCAATAACATCTGACCTATGTACAAGGCTAGAAATATACTGACGAAGCTGTCTGATTTCAGCCTTGAGGGTTGCCTTATCCTCTCTGTCTTTCAGCATTCTATCCCTGGCACTGTCTGCAGCAACTTGTAGGAGATCAACCTGAGTCTGGCGTGTGCTACGACCAAGGTTGACTGTGATAACCTCAAAGTCCTGAGATTCCAACTCATCCAAGCTCTTCCCCTGTGGAGGTATAGCAGTCTTGACAACGATCTCCATATTGGTATTCCTCTCTACGTGGACCATGTTCTTGATCCTCTTGTCTGGCACATCCTGGTAAACTTGATCAAAATCTGAATGATTAAGGACATAGGATGGCTGCTTCCTCTTCCTTCCCAGTTGATTTTCAATCCAAGACTGATCTCGGCTAATGCTACCGGAAGGGTCTGTACTAGCAACAGGAGGCTATGATGAGAGTGAATATGTAGAAGAACCACTGCGAGATGGGGAGTCTAAATCCAATTCAATATGAATTGGGGCTAGTGACTGCTCCGGAACTGGTGTAGGAACTTGAGGCTGAACCTCAGGCACTGGCAGACTCTGAACTGGCCTCTGAACTGGCTCTGTGATAGGCTGTCTTTCAGGCTCTTTACGTGTATCAGTGGCAAGCGCCTTGCCTTTTGAATTGTTTGGCGCTTGACCTTTCTTAGGAGGGTTACTCCTTTTCTTCTGTTTAGGTTTTCACGAGGAAGGTAGTGAAGGATTCACCATTGGCGGCTCTGCTCTAGGCACACTTACCCCCTTGGTCCTCTTGTTGTTGAGGTAAAGTATACTGTTTTGAATAACTCTACTTGACCTCTCCTTTATTGTTGCATACTCCTTGGCATACCAATCAACTGCTGGCAGCGACTGTGTGTCGACCTGCTCTTTGAAAAACTGAGGAAGGACTTCTCCCTCATCATCTGACAAACCTCCCACATCTTCTAACAAGCAAACAAAAATCTGTGAGAGAGAAAAACGGCCATAGCTACGTCTGTGAACCTCAAAGTCGTCTGCGCAATTTGCCCAATAATCCTCCATGGAAGGCTCATGATATGCGCGTCCAGCAAGGCGAGTTGTGTAATGACCCCAAAGATCATAGGCACGAGCCTCAACAAGATACTTGAGATGATATTTCTCAAGCTCCTGTCCTGCAACTTTGGCATCAACTACCGTCTTGCACCAATACATTCCAAACTGAAAAGGAAAGTTGGCAGCTAGTCTATGCTTGTGGCGTAAAAGAGGATGAACGTCATGCAACTGCCTCAGGAACTCCATAAAGACTGTCTTATCCGAAGGATAACATGGAAGCATAGCTGGATTTCCTATAAATCCATATACTCAGATGTAGGTGTATGTCGAGAACTGAATAAACCAATCCGCCCAACCATCCATCACTGCTCTAGCAACTGCCGAGATACGAATGTGCAACTCCCGGTCCAAATTTCCCACTGTATAAGTCAAGAAAGCCTCGTGAACACGCTTGAAATGACGTTCAGCCTTAGTGAACTCAAGCTAATCATAATAGTGATAGACTTTCTGAACACTGAGAATGCCCACGGTGTTTAGTCCTCGGAACTGACCCTGATAAGCAATCAAGTACACGAGATAAGAACACATGTGAAACTCATGAGCAACTCGGAAACTGGTGATCTGCTTGTGGATTACATCACTGATGAAGGATGCCCAGTCATAATGCTTCTACCCATATTGGGAACCGTCACTGCAAAATCAATCATTTAACACCTCAAAGAATTAGGCGCCCTTGATTAAATTGATTTTCAGGTACTAGACTTGACCATTTCTCCAAACTACCATCTGACGCTTCAAACAGCTGCTGACAACGAACGGTGAACCCTGCTGACTGGCTAACAAGCTTAATGCATGACTAGAGGTATTCCGCATCCAACGAATATACGCAAGGCATCTGAAAAGTGTACTAAGGACCCCAAAAGTAAGAGCGCCCCTGGCTTGAAAAGGCACAAACACCATTTTGACAAAAGTGTAACTCTCAACCAGATGCCCTACTTTGACCTCTGATATCAGGAGTTGGGATGACCTGATTTGAGCATCGTTTGTTTCAATGCGTAGCCAGAAGGACCTACGAGAGACGTCTCTAGAGGTGACGAAGCAAGAAAACTGCTTCTGAGACCTCAAATAGAAAGGCGCCTTTCCCAAGATGGAATAGACAACTAGACTTGGCCATTTTCTGAATTGTCTTCATTTTTCAGTATTTTCTCAAAGACCTCACCCATACGAGCGTTTGCTAAATCCCGAAGGCTGACGGCTGGGCTCGTTGGATAGATAGAGTAATTATGCTCAAGTCTCGTGAAGACTTCGAACGTCAATAACCTCATCTGACAGGCCTAAAGGCTAGGCACCCCTGGCCTATAGAAATACAATGAAATTTATATGCTTCTCCGCCCGTGAAATTACGTGCTTGGTAGAATCTCTTCCACGATCTTTCAGAATGTCGGATTAACAAGCAAGTTGGTGCATCGCAAAGCCAGACTAGAGTAGCACAGATGTCAGGAAGACCTCGTCTACAAACTCTACCATCTCAGAGGTCATCTTGAAGGGCGCCCCTGAGCTACAGGGGCGCAATTTCACCATTTGAAGAAGTTTTGTGATGTGAACTGTCCTCGTAATCTCATCTTTTGACGCTGACTGCCAGAGCTCTGGGACTCGGATGACTGCATTTGATAGCTCGTCGGATAGGCAGACTAGTCGTGAAGAGATTGAATACATCAACCATCGGGAATACCAAGATCTAGCCCTCCTTTAAGAGGTGCGCCCTTGAGCTATAGGGGCGCAAAAGCTGGAAAAAGACAAGCTTCTGCAAACTGCAACTTTGGAATCTTCAACTTGTGATGTCTGTAACCGAAGCTACGAGTCTTGGATAGCCTCGCAGGATATCTCATCGAATAGGCAAACTAACTCTGAAGAGATTGACTATATTCATGAGCTTTTACCACAAAATTTAGGCCTTCAAAAAGAAGGGCGCCCCTGGGCTACAGGGGCGCAATTTTTCTTTTCCTTGAGAAATCTTCAAAAATTAACCATTGAAATCATCTTCGCCATTGAAATGACCATACAAAAGTATAAGTGTTGCCGTGAAATGCTCCTCCATTGTGAAATATTTCATTTTGAGTCTCTGATTCAGGTTCTGATCAATGGAACTGCCTTTGACTAACAAAACATTAACAAAATTCCATGCTTGATATTGCCCAAAAACTGTATTTGACATCATTTTAGCAAGGTTTAGACTATTTTAAGCAAAATGCCTTGATGAAGCAAAAAAAAATTGGTTTGGGTACAACACTGCTCACATCCAAATTGTATGACCCACTTCCAAAATATTCCCAATGCCTTGTATTAGCCCTGCTCTCAAATGATACGCTGGAATCCAAAAGTACTTGACTGCTGAGTCATCATAAGGGCCCCACCATACCCATACGGCTGTAATGAAAGTAGGCGACTCCTCCAATAAATCGCATCTCCATTCAGGTTGTGATTTCCTTTGTTAAGTGGCAAAATTAATGCTAAGGCCTTATAAAGGCCACCGTTGATATGAAGAAGGGCACGGGTCTATCCTTGTTGACCTTGCAGCCCGCCAAACTCCTCCACATAACCTTCGTAGCCTCCCAAATATGAAGCAACGATCAGAAATAAAACAGCAACCCCCCCCAATAAAGGATGATATAGCAAATACCCAAAGGCTGCAATAGATATCTGAATATTATCGGAACTTCAAGAATAATTATTTGAAATCACAAACTCCTGCGCCACTTCCAAATACTACAATATCATTAAAATATAACCAATGCTCCCCCTTTGACTCCCCATTAAGCATGGCTCATACCAAGGAGGCTACAGCTAGTGTATGAGATGCGGCATCTTTCCTAGAAGGTTGTGATAATCCACACCAACAGGTATTCGAGCCTACGAAGTATTATTCACTCCTTAAATAAGATGGAATTGGATATTGGCTACCTGGGGAAAGTCTTGGGAATATCTGTGTGGGATTTAAATCACCCACAGAGCCGGATACCATTTATCTCATAGTCATCAGCTTTCCTTTGGTGGCTAGAATATATGTTTGGCAGCTGAGCAATATAATGATAACAAACTGCTACTGCACACCTCAATAGATATATTTTACCTGAAACCTCATGGTTGTGACTTCTGAACCTGATTATTACCTTTATACATGCAATTTGACTATCCAACCTTACTGCAAACCTGGAACCTCATCCAACAACCCCAAATCTTCAAACCCTGGTATTTATCTGAAATACTGAATTTTTTCTTCACAGAATACTCACAATTTTCGAAACCAATCGTTGAATTGCCAATGCAAGAAACTTGAATGATTTCTCCTGCCACCAACTAGGGTAGATAGTTTCACTTCCGAAATTGGCTCACCCGTAGGAATTCCAACCTAGGGTTTTGAACTCTGTAAAGTGCCTTGTCAAATCTGACCTGATTTTTCACTTTTAAGTGCTTGAGGAATTTCGTCAAACATGTTAAATTTTAATGATCAGATTGTATGCACAGAAATTAATTCAAACTCAGACACAATAACACAGTAGATACCCTGGGAAAACCCTCCTCTTGAGGGAGAAAAACCCAGCAACAAAGATCTCTCTTATATATATAAATAGTGGCAACAATTCTCTTTACAATGAGGCCAATCACAAGGCCAATATTCAGCACCAACTTTAGATGCAAAACAGATAATAATCTGCCCTTACTTGAACCCTAAATCTGCACTCAGAGAAATTTGCAATCTGCTCTTGGAGAAAATTCGCACTTGAATGAAGGAGAGAATTGAACTTGCTTTTTGATTGAAAGGATGGAAATGACCTTGTATAAATACACAATGAGAAAGAGGTCGCACCTCTTCATGTACAAGGTCGGCCAAAATAGAGAAATATAATTACAATTAAAATATGAGAATTACAAGGAAGGTCGGCCCTTTTAGAAATTACATTGTTGCCAAGTGAAGCGCCCCTTCACATTAAATATCACATATAAATAAATAGCCGATAGGCTATATTAATTTATGTCTTCACTCGTGGCTAGAAGGATGAACCCGAAGCTGCCATAACATTAACACTCCCTGTCAGCTAGGGAGAGAACTTCCAGCTACACAAGACATATCACCTTAATGTGATGTCTACCACATTGGCTACAACCGAATGTGAAAAGAAGAATATCACCTCATCGTGATATTAGATATCGCCTCAACACGATATCAACCATAATGGCTACAACCATACTATGACAAGTACAAGTGTTCATCACTTGCGTGATGTTGTCACCTCAACGTGACTTTCACCATGACTCTCTCAGAGGGTGAAACACAAGTACAACATAATGTCATGGAGTCACACACATGACATCCACCATGACTCAGCTCAGAGGGTGGAAACAAGGGCTTTCACCTCAAATCTCAAAGAGAAATGCATTAACAAGGGCTTGCACCTCAAATTCCTCCATCTCGAGGAGAAATGCATTAACAAGGGATTTCACCTCGAACTTCTCTCACAGAGAAGAACTCATTAAACAGGCTCACTGATACTAAGACTCTTTCTCAGTCAAGGCTGGATTCTCCACCATACCAAGCTTATCTCGAAAGTACACAAACTTTATCCTAGCGAGAGGCTTGGTGAGAATATCTGCCGTATGCTCATCAGTGTTGATGTACCTCAACTGTACAGCCTTTCGCAGTACCATATCTCTCATGTAGTGGTACTTGATCTCAACATGCTTAGTTCTATCATGGAACACAAGATTGACAGATAGCTTCACATAACTCTGATTATCACAATGAATGATAGTGGGCTCCATTGATTGCCCAAATAATCCTACAAGGAGCTTACGAAGCCACACTGCTTCCTGAGCTGCCATACAAGCTGCAATATACTCTGCCTCAGCTGTACTCAATGCTACAGATGATTGCTTCCTGCTGCACAAGGATATCATAGTAGATCCAACCTGAAGAATATCTCAATCCATATCCAACTGTGCCACGTAAGTATCTCAGGATATGCTTTGCTGCAACAAGATTACCATCTTCTTCAAGCTCAGTAGGCTCCCTCTGAATCTTTAAGTACTTGCATCAACCTTCTGACCTCATCGTCCAAGATTGCCTGCAATGCTTGCCTTAGATAAATGTTTTCCAATGCACACCTCTGGTACTGTAGAGAGTTCAAGGTAGACCTCCTCGACCTCATAGCAGATCACTCTATTCTGAATAGGTTTGCGGAGCTACCAATATCAAATCCAGATGATAGTCTTTGAGCAATTATGATCTCAGCAGTTGAAGGGATCCTCTAAGGATTTAGCACCTAGCCTTGCAATACAGTAATCTTCACTTCTTCTCAGTGAGTTACAAAACTCCCTTTTGATCCCTACTTCAGAGATTGCAAGGAAGACTTCTGGAAGTGAACTCCCTCTAGCCATCAACTCAATCCCATGACTGCAAGTTGTGATTTCACGCTTGATCATTTCTTTGGTCGGAATGACTTCCTCATAAGATGCCACAAGCTTTTTATCGCTAAGCAATCTCTCATCACCTTCCTGTTTCTAGTTGTTCACAAAGCATTTTAGAGAGAGATTACTAATAGTTTATAACTATCCAAAGAAATATCAAGACTAGAATCATACAAGGTTTACTATCTCAGGTTATAGCATGAACACATAAGAATTTATGAATAATAATAAAACATGAATAAATAAATCAGCCTAAAGAGAAATATATCAAAAGATCAGAATGAAAGCTCAAGAAACTTATCTTTATATAATTTTGATATAACTCTTTCTTCCATCTTTTACTCCTCTCGAGAGTGCCAAACTCAGCACAACAAAAAACAATCTGCACAACTATATATTTCTTGAATGCATTATGCAGTTAGCATGTAGAACCAACTCTCTCCAAGAGTTCAAGGCTCTATCACAAATCATGCATTAGAGAATGATATTGATGTGACCAATCACCATCGAACTTTCAATTCTCTTTTTATTTCAGAGTCACTCATAAATCTTCACAACCAACATGAAAAGACTAGCAATAAATGAAGTCTTCAAAGGATTTTACGCTAGTGAACACAATTCAAGAGAAACCACTATCTCTGTTTACTAATTACAAGATCCAAATAAAATATATAACTTAACAAACAAAGAATACTTATCTCTTTAAATATTCTAATGGATGCAAGATACGTTGCTCTTGAGCACAAAACAACACACAACTTTCACGGCTTGAACACAGGCCCATGACTTAGAATAGAAATTCCCTAGAATCCTTTTGAGGAGAGAACTTATTCATATCCGCAAATGAAGCATGCTGATTAGGCCTGGTTGGGCAATCCTTTGCATAGTGACCAAACTTGTCACAACAAAAGCATTGGACTTGGGAGAGGTCCCACTTCTTCTTGAATGCGGGAGCACCATCTGACCCTTTATCTCTATTCCTCTTGAAGTATCCTTTCTTTCCTCTTTTTCCTTTCTTCTCCGATGATTGAGCGGAAAGAACATGAATGTCTTCATTTGTAGAGCTTCGACCAATACCTCTCATAGCCAACCTAGACTCTTCTTGAATACAGTCCGCCCTCAAATGATCAAACTTGGGAAGTTTCGATCTCACCCTGATTCCTTGAATGTAAGACTCCCAAGATGAAGGAAGACCATTTAGAGCCAACATGGTCAAATCCTTGTCATCAACAATATGACCAATGGTAGAGAGCTGATCTCTCAATTCGGAAATCTTCATGAAGTAGGTGATAACAAATTCTCCTTTTGCCATCTTAACATGATGAAGTTGTTGCTTCAAGGCAAGTGCCCGGCTGGTGTTGTTGATTTTGTACATTTCCTCCAATGTCTTGAACATCTCCCTTGCAGTCTTCAACTTGGAGACAATTGGAACAATGTGATCCTTGACGGAATCAACCAACAACTTCTTCACCTTGATGTCTTTCTTCTTCCATTGCAACTTCTCTTCTTCCTCTTTAGGTTTGGGAATTTTGGTCTCCACAAACTCTGCCAAATCATTCTCCTCCAATGTGAGCATGATTCTAAACCTCCATGAAGTGTAGTTTGACACTCCCTCAAGTCTATCTTCGATCTTCAATCCGTTCACCATCTTGATTGATGTAGAGATAGACAAAGAATTAAGATGAAGAGAAAAGAGTATCGCTGTAAATCTGATCACGATCTTCTCAAACCCGCTCTGATACCATGTTAAATTTTAATGATCAGATTGTATGCACAGAAATTAATTCAAACTCGGACACAATAACACAGCAGATACCCTAGGAAAACCCTCCTCTTGAGGGAGAAAAACCCAGCAACAAAGATCTCTCTTATATATATAAATAGTGGCAACAATTCTCTTTACAATGAGGCCAATCACAAGGCCAATATTCAGCACCAACTTTAGATGCAAAACAGATAATAATCTGCCCTTACTTGAACCCTAAATCTGCACTCAGAGAAATTTGCAATCTGCTCTTGGAGAAAATTCGCACTTGAATGAAGGAGAGAATTGAACTTGCTTTTTGATTGAAAGGATGGAAATGACCTTGTATAAATACACAATGAGAGAGAGGTCGCACCTCTTCATGTACAAGGTCGGCCAAAATAGAGAAATATAATTACAATTAAAATATGAGAATTACAAGGAAGGTCGGCCCTTTTAGAAATAACATTGTTGCCAAGTGAAGCGCCCCTTCACATTAAATATCACTTATAAATAAATAGCCGATAGGCTATATTAATTTATGTCTTCACTCGTGGCTGGAAGGATGAACCCGAAGCTGCCATAACATTAACAAAACACTCGTCTTACAAACTGATTACTGCTGGTAATTGGTTTTCTGTTTTGTTTTTCTTGACTTGAATGATGAAATAAAGCATAAAAGACTTTACTACCAATGCCAAAGACTACCAATGCAACTAGGAATGCAATGCAGATCTTTTTGAGATTTTCCAATGCAAATATATGATTGGGTTTCATGTAAATGTGCAGCTGCAGCAACTTAGACATTTTGACAAACATTTTGAAAGCAAACTCCCAACTCCATAATATTGCCAATGTATTGATTCCAGACTGATTACATTATTGCCAAGATGACTACAGCTAATCTACAATGACCAAAATGCAATGGGACAGCAACTAATGAACTTCCTATTTTTTATTCTATCAAGATTACAATACTAATGCTGCTGTTATGACAGCATATTTTTTCATGAAGCAAATGAGTCTACATTATCAAAAAATGCAGTTGCAAGTTGTAACGTGCCAACCCTTCGGTAAAGTAATATTTCCATAATTTACATCCTACAAGTAAGTAAACATGTTAACATGACATTGCAATAAAAAATTTCATTTTCTTTATTGATAAAACATGAACAAGTTGTCATATCAATTTACAATAAAGATTCCATTACAATATAATAACTTCACAAGTACATGAAACAAGAATACATACCTTAACTAACATAGCTCCAATGAGCTTTTGAACAAATAGTAGTAAGAAGGTCCAGGTTCCTTTCCTTTCAAATCTTGGTACATCGGCCACTTGCTATGGAGGAGAAACATCACTCGGGCGCTTTTCCGCCAACCACGGACTTATAATGCGGTCCCCCGCACATCCATTATTCAATAGATGGCCCTCCCTTCGAACGAAGAGATTGGTAGGGTATCCGTTAACGATTACCAACTGAGCATAGTGTTGTGTCCTACACAACTAGAACCTTGCTATTTCACAATCTCAAACTAGTACAAGGATCACATTGAACTGACAGTGTAGTCTCAACTATCTCACACCTAAGTGGATGTCGTACATTTCACTACTTTGGCCAAAGTATTCTCATTCAGTACTTCAAATGAAGGTCATCTATCATAAACACTACTCAGGGCCGATTTGACTTAAGGCTATCTTACACTACGCATAGGCTTAGTCCTTCACTGGATTATCTACTATCCCAGACTATCCGATAACAATCTAATCTACTAGAAATGAATCAACATAACAA
The DNA here is from genome assembly GCA_007258455.2 of Sequoia sempervirens. Classification (NCBI taxonomy): domain Eukaryota; kingdom Viridiplantae; phylum Streptophyta; class Pinopsida; order Cupressales; family Cupressaceae; genus Sequoia; species Sequoia sempervirens. The sequence goes on from VDFB02060636.1 coordinate 38,061, forward strand.
GTATTTCTCATAATCCCTCCCATACTGGAAATCTTTATCCTGGGAGTCTCTCAAGCTTACCTTAGTTAACCTAATAACTTTAAGCTGACTAAATATACTTGACTCTTGTCTTCTTTTCGATCCTAGTATATATATTAACCAATAAAGCCATATTCTCCTCATATGGAATTCATTCAGTTAATGCAATCACACAAGTATGCATCTTCTATCCTTCTTTATCTAGAATGCCTTATTTATACTCTTCATAGTAAAATTGCATCTTTTAAACTCTAAACATCATATTCCCTAGATGCAAGCTATTGTGCTAAATATTGAACATACAGCAGAAGTTCAAGAACATATACCTATTTAAGCACAGACAAAAACATAATCTTTTCAAAATAAATAAGAATTAAAAGTGCATTGGTGTAATGTCCCCATTTTTAGCTCTTCACTTTTCAGTGATTGGTAGCCTATTCCCAGTGTGTTGTCGGCTAGTCAGTGGCAGAATTAGGGTTTCCGGCTGTTTGATGGGTTCTCTTGAAGATTCAGGGTTTTTCTTGTTAGAGTTTGGTTGTTTGGATTCTGGATTCCTTCTAGGTTTTCAGAGAGCTTCGCAGAGGTATGACTTGCAACTGCGTCGGGCAACTTTTCCGGACTTACTATTTTTAGTAAGTTATGACGGCTACAGCTTGGAGTCGGGGATTGCGGATTCTTTCTGGGTTTTCAGAAAGTTTCGCAATGGTGTCGCATGCACTTTGATCCAAGCAACTTTCCGAATTTACTATTTTTAGTAAATTCTATTTTTAGCAGTGGTCAAGTCAGCATCAGCTCAGCAAGCTTTCCTTTTTTGGCAGTTCATTGGGTAATTCTGATTTTTGGCTTAAGGGGTTCATTTTGGAGAAATAAGTCATTTAAAGTCAATAATGTTTTATTTTATAAAATAACCCCTTGTCCTAGTAATACGACTTTAAGTTGTTTTAAAAAGGGGGACTTTGAGGGTGGTTATCTCATGGGGAATTATTTTGATATTTCTAAAGTCAAAAATACTTCTTGGAGAAAGGGACGCCATTTTATGAAGAGGGGATTTTTAATGAAGTCAAAATTGAACATTATGAAAGGGGGCGCCCAAACTGGAGGGAAAAGGAGGCAATTCAAATTTGAAATTAGGGTTTGTTTTCTAGAAGCTTCTAGAGGGCTTTCTCAAAATTATAAAAGGAAGCTTTGGGTCCTCATTTTCTTATCTGATATCTTGAGTATTGTTATGCTGCCGAAATGGTTGCTGGATTGCTTCGAGGAATGAATGCCTCCTAGCAATGGCTCATCTTCTTGCTTGAAAGATAGCAACTAGTTGAGAGTTAGTTTGTAATAGGTTTGTTTTGCATTTTCAGTTGAGTATTTGCATTTTGGAGTGCTAGTTTGCATTTTCTGTCTCATTTCTGGAGTTGCTGAATATCACAGAGGAATGTAAGATTTGCTCATATCTTTGAAAATAAAAATATTGCAGTTTTGGGTATTTAACCAATCTGATTTCTTGCTAGGGGCGACCAAGTGTGCCAAGTTTCAGATTTTATGGATGTGTCTTGAATTTTATGGAGCAAAATCGCCCCTCCTTGAGGGTCGTACTTTTCTAGTGATGCATTGATTTTTGTGCAAATTAAATATGAGTCATTTGGGTTGGTTTCTCAGTTACTTTTGGGGTGCCATCATCTTAGGGGTTGAATGCTTTTAGTTTCATGTGATTCGGGTGAGATTTGAGAGTTCTGTGAGCATTTTATTAAGTTGTTGTGTTGCTGGTTTGTGCAATTTTCTGTCAAAATCAGTCATATCAGACTTGAAGAAATATTCATTTGTGAGTGGGAAGTTGATACTAAGGGATTTGGGGCATTGGAGATTAGTTATAAATCATTGCAGCTTCTGAAGCTTCTAATCTTGTGTTCTTGGCAGGCTCTATAACTCGATGTAAGCTGAACAGTAGTACTGTCAGCAATTCTCTCTTCTCCTCTTGAATTTATATGTATTTCCCACTAAATAAGTGGAAGAGGCTGGCTTGCCGCCTATTCGCTTTCAGTTAGTAGTTTAGGGACCCTCTAACCATATGCTCGCCATCACTCGACGCCATTCTTGGTTAGGGTTACTTCAGTTCATCATGCATTGATCCTTTGACCATATGCTCATCTGCACAAGCGCATTCTTGGTTAGAGTTCCCTTCCAGTTTGCTTCTGCATTAGATCCTCTGACCAATGCTCACACCTTGCCCACATCGGGATCCTGGTGTACATTCCAATTAGAGTTGCTTTCCGCATCGTTTTGGTTTAGAGCTAACCTTAACGGGTGCGTGTTGATTGTAATTGCTATATTAAAAAATTGAAAAAATTTGGTCCGGTTCATTACAATTGGATAGTAGAAGAATATCCCATGCCTGGATTAAAAGCTTTTCCCAAAAGTTGCTGAACTCGGGTAATTCGCACAACACTTCCAGCACTTCTAACTAGTTTGGCAAAATCCCCTTCATGACTCTGCCTTTCACACTCAGAATTTCTCTCACAAATTGCTAAACTTCTCACTTGGAAATTTGATCTCAAGCTGATAATGGTCACAGCTGAACAGAGGAATAAAACTCAAATAAACCAAATATGAAGAATTGATAATTCTCAGCTCACAGAATGATATATTTCTCAGAAACTAAACTCTCCAGGAGAATGTAAATCAATAAGGAATGATCAATGAATGATGAACAAAGTGTAAGCAATAGCAAGAATAGAATAATCGAATGTCCTCCCAAAGAGTAAACAGGGCGGCTATTTATAGAGCCAGAAACCCATCGACTTCCACTTCTACAGGCATGTAAGTTGCCAGGACTGTATTTTGAATATTTCAAATGATAAGTGGCGAATTTCTACTCACATACTCAGCACCTCAAGAGGTGATTATACCTCTGAATTTGCCAGCAGGTTGAAGAATAATTCAATTTGCATATGATTAAAATGAAGGGATCGACATCTATAGGTATGTTACCAGAAATGGCGCCAACTGTGAAAATGATTCATCAAATTGGAAGTGGTCTTGGCTATTCACCAAACACCTTATCCCTTCTCAGGCTGCATCGCCCCTATTCCCCTGCTGTGTTGATTTGTTCTTCCAGAAGAAGCGCACCTCCCAGGCGCATATTTCTTCTCACGCAGCTTTCACATTTTATTTTTCTAAAGTTTCAATATAGTTTCCAAATGAAATATTTCCTCTTCATAAGTTTGGCGTGATTTATCTCCCAAAACATAAAGTTCAATTCAAATGAAGTGATTTGAATAAATTGCATATAAAACATTGATATAACTTCATTTGATTTAAATCGGTTTCCATAGTTCAATATTCGATATTTCATGAGTTGATTTATTCATTGATTTTCATAGTTTGAAATAAAGTCTTCATTTAAAGACTTAACTATGAGATATATCGATTCCTAATTCATTTCAAAATAATTAATATATATATATATTTACATATTTATTCATTGAATACATATATTGCGAGCCAGTCAGCATACTTTCAATATATATATCTATGTATATGTGTATATATGTGTATATGTAAATTCCAAGGCAAATATTATAATAATATTATTAATATCCACATATATCATTGGTTGTGGGTTGTTGGCGTAACAACTAACACCTCTGGAGTAAGAGTTGCTACGAACAACCTATGTACACTACGCAATGAGTGCTCTTCAAATTAGGAGGGGAAGCTCCCTCGTTGTGCTTTACAAAAATACCTGCAAAGGGAAATAAACTAAACTAATCCTGTCTTTTTGTTTCAGCTGTAGAGGTACAAGGCTTTCTTGAAAACTCTATACTTGCAGCTGAGAATTTTTCTGGTTTTGTAGATTCACTAACTACAACTAAACTTAATAACTTAAATTTTATCCAGTTCCCTCAAGAAAACAGAGCATGAGAAGCGGAGCAAGGTTATGACTATCAGACGATAAACGTGTTTAGATTCTCTACTTGAAGGCAAGGTGGCGCAACTATTATCTCAATCTGAACAAGTTTATTGGGCACAAAACAGATTTAAGAATTTACCATGATAATCTTATGAAACCCTATGTGGCATAACACTTGATCATAATAGTAAAGACTCGCAAAACAGATTTATCATCTCAATTTTATGAAACCCTATGTGGCATAACACTTGATTAAAATGATAAAAGATTCACAAAACAGATTTATCTAAGCTAAGGGAAGTATTTACCATGACAACCTTATGGAACCCTATGTGGCATAACACTTGATCATAACAGTAAAGACTTCACAAAACAGATTTATCATCACAATCTCACGAAACCCTATGTGGCATAATGCTTGATCAATAATGACAAAAGATTCACAAGACAGATTTATCTAAACTATGGAAAGAATCCACTATCACAATTGCATGAAACCCTATGTGGCATAACAATTAACTGTAATAGCAAAGACGCATGAACAAATACCAAAAGAGCAATATTGAGGGCAAGGTAGGCGCAGCATATATTTCTCTCTCAAGCAAAAGTTAATTACAAATGAGCAAAACTCTTATTTATATACATCAAGGTGTAGGGAACCCTAAAAATCACCTTGTGTAACTTCTGATCTCACCAAATGCATGCAAGATTAATTATTAAACCCTAATGAAGTAAACTATACGGAGTTAAGCTGGGAAAGCTACCATCGGAGTTAAGCAATTTTAAATAACCTAAATGGACCATGTGCAAACATGCACGTCCTTATTTAAAGCAAAGTTAGCTGGACTACCTTGACTGCTGGAGAGCCCTAACCCTAACTCTGTGTTGATATATTCCAAGGATGAGATAAGCATGTGTTAAGTCAACAAGTAAACTCAAGGCTGAAAGTCGAGTTAGCTGCATTCGAGGACTTTCAACCCTCAAAATTAGCTGAGGTTCCAAGCGGCAGATCTCCATGTCAACTCGGTCTAACACTTCGACCAGAACTCATCAATCTCTTTGTCATCGGCACTTTGACCTGCTCAAAACAACAGTCTTTCTTTAGTTCTCTGCCACTTTCCGTAATTGTGTGCATACCATCTTTACATTCTTCAGTCGCCCTTCTGAAACTGGCTGCAATCACTAAAATATTTTCTAATTTGGGCGCCATAGGTTCACCTTCAAGGCTGTCACGAATCAGCTTCTCGAACTCTGCTTGAACTTTATCCAACTCAACATACGTGCCATCTTCGAGAAGATAATGACACGGAATCTGAACAACGAAGCCACTGACCAGTGCAAGTACTCCAACCACATCATCCTTGAGTGAAAACAATTTAGTAGAGATCTTCTCTGTCATGTCCCAAAATTGTAACACATGAAAATGCAAATCAATAAATAAATCATAATCACAAAACACATTTTAGTGTGAAATATATATAACTAGATAAATAAATATCAAAAATGTAATGGCAATCTAAATATTATTATCAAGAATATTATAATTATAATACATTTATTATAATAAACGAGACAATTAATATTAGTACATTATAAATATCATAATAATAGAGATTTCACAAGAGAAAAATATTACAAAATAATATTAATAAAATATTATTATAATTATAGTCATAAATATTATAATACATATAAAACCACTAGTTTAAGAATAAATATTAAGAAATAATATTTATATATTGAAGATGTAATGCTGCGATTATTAGTGAAAAAAAAGGATTAATTATAAAAACAGCAGTTTGAAAAAAATAAAAAATAAATAAATAAAAGTGGTTTAAAAATAGTAATGAAGGTTTAAATAAATGTTTGTGTCTTTTCATAAGGACATCACTCTTGAAAAGATGTATCCTTTAGCATAGATATAAAAAGACATTGAATGTAAGAATCAGAAATAAGGAAAGGAATCAATTAGAAATCTGCATAAAGCAGCAGATTGGGAATTGGAAATGAAATAAACTATGGGAAATTTATTTGATTAAGTGTTATCGTCAAGAATATATTTGGGGAAGTAAGTTTTATATATATATATATATAGTAAGTGATTATTGGAAGATTAAAATTAATTAGAAATAATTATATATTTATACACGATCATTGCAATAATGATGCTTGCAGCAATTATTGAGCCTTATAAGTAATTACGATCATAATATAAAAATGGATAGATTAATATTTATGATCAATCAAATGTAAGATTGAAGGAAGGCGACTAAGGAATTAAGAATCATGGGAAGACACAACAGTTCAGGTGATGTATTCACTTAGCAATAATATTTAGCATATTTTGAATATAAGAACTAGATATTGTTAATTTGATTATTGATATAATGACATCCTTTAATCTTATCATAATGAGAATTATCATAGGACATGATGAACTTAAAGAACCATTGGTAAATGAAAATATATTTGATTATAGGCATGAAATAAATCTTGGATGAATGCAAATATATCCGATTGTTTAAAGATTGTCTACTATGTGCTTGTAAACCTATTAGGATCGACGAAACATGGGTAAAGTTGGATTGCCTAAAAACCCCACTTTCAGCCCCTTAGGCCCTAGACAAGGGATTGGGCTTTGCAGCCCCTTAGGCTCTTAACAAGGGATTGGGATTTGCAGCCCCTTAGGCCCTTGACTAGGGATTGGGTTATAGAAAGATGGGGGTCCCACCTAGGTCTCTGCCCCTTAGGCCCAAGATACGGGATTGGGCAAGAGAAGGTGGTAGGCCTTAGGCCACTTGGACTCCATGGTTCCTCTCCCCTAATAGGACGAGTGTCTTATGAGGTGTTACCATGAGTGGGGTATGCAGGTACTAAGCCCCTAGGCAAGAAGGATTGTGATGGACAACCTCTTGAGTTTACATGAGGGCTTCAGGGCGGATCCACCTATGGCACTCCTCTTATGTCTTCATTAATTGATTTATGTTTCTGAATATATTGTGGATATCTAGATATTATTGCTAACAAATATGTGTATGTGGAAATGTTTTTAAATTGGTGAATGCAGATTTCAATCTAGGATTATTTCATTAGAGAACACATTCCTTTTGGAAAGAAGAAACCCTAGACCTAATCAACAATCGAATTCTAGGGCAAACAAGCAAATACAAGAGCAAGGCTAGGTAAGGGACATTACATTCTCACATATTTCTGTCCTGAGAAGGTGCTGCTCTCTCCAAATAAAAACTTTGTCTTGGTCCTCAACAATATCCAAGGCATCATATGCAACTGATAACTGAGATACCAGAACACGATCCTTTGCCAAGTTCTCTGCAACTGCAATCTCAAGCAACTGAACACCCTGACGGAGTTTATGTGCATCACCCCTCAACTGATACAAATCTGCAAGAAGAGTTTTACCAGCAGCAACTAAACTTTCAATCCAGTTGTCTAAAAGTCTGCCATGACTGACCAACTGATCCAATTTTTGTTGTTCTGCAGGTGTATGCTGAGGAAGAACAGGTGTCCTACTCGAATTCCCATGAACAAGATCAGAAATGTATTGACGAAGTTGACCAATTTCAGCTTTAAGTAATGCCTTATCTTCTCCATCTTTGGTGATACGCTCTTCAAGATTATTGGTAACAATCTTAAGAAGAGATACATCTGTCTCTCGTGTAGTCCTGCCAAGATTAGCCTTAGTGAATGTAAAGTCACCAACTTCGACTTCATCTAAGCTTTTACCCTCTGGAGGAACTGCAACTTCAATAACAATTTCTGATTCTGGAGTCTTCTCAATGTGCACCTGTTTCTTTATCTTCTTGTTTGACCTTCTCTGATAAGGTTCACCGAACTCAGATAAGTCAAGGTTGTATGAAGGTTCACGCCTCTGTCTCCCTAAAGACTTCTCGAGCCAACAAGAATGAACAATATTCTCAATTCGCGGAGAGACTGTCCTTGATGTATCAACCTGTGGTGGTTCAGGTGTCTCCGATCCAGCTTGAATTGGTGTCTCAGGCTCAGAACTTATGTCAATAGGCTGTTCATGAGGTGAACTAGGAGGAGAAACATGAGGCTCGGCCTGAATAACTGTCTCTACTGGAACCTCAGGAACATTCTCAACTTGTTTCTGCTTCCTCTTACCAGTAGCTCTTTTCCCTGTGTTTCCACTAAGTCTAACCCCTTCAGGAGGTATTATAATAGCTTTGATTCTGGGTCTTGCCCTAGAAGTAGAAGGCAACGAAGAGAAATCCTTTG